>BDCZ01000469.1:12548-32976 GCA_001662365.1 Chlamydomonas applanata | reverse complement strand
CCGCGCGCGCAGCAGGCTGGTGGCCGCATGCACAGTCACCGCCATCACGGCCGCCGCAGCTGCCAGGCACAGCTGAAGTGGCGGCGCTGCCGGTGGCACCCGTATGGGAGGATGTGGACCCCGCCAGCAACGTGCGGGCTGGCGGCTCACTGGCGCAGCTTGCGGCTGCGGGGCGGCTGCCGCCGTATGACCAGTGTGTCCAGGGCTTTTCAACCGCACTGCATGTACAGGGCCCAGTGCATGGGATCCTGCGCACGGCCTGACGGATGTCTGGCAGGAGGATGTGTGCCGGGGGGCTGTGTGCTGCTCTAGGGCACTTGCAAAATGAAGGGCAGCCCAGGCGTGATAAAGACTGATGAATCCACCATGGCATGCAGCACAAGGCGGCATTTCCTTAGGGTTTATTCAAATCCAACCACCAAACGCTTCTCAACCACCTAATCGCTATTTGCATGATATGTACGTCACAACAGGATCAGGCCGATAAAACAGCAGATAGCACGACAGTTGTCCTGTATCATCTGCTCATGCTCGCACTCGTTGATGCCAAAAGGAAGCACGTCCTTTGAAGTCGCGTTCACGCGATAGGCTACGTGCAGGTAGCCTGCAGCCTGTACAAATGGAGGGGGCAGAAGGTAGGCGTGCCGATATGCCCTGATAAACCAGCATGTTCGCGGGGGACATGGGAGATCAGAATGCCCGATGCCACACGCCTGCATCATCAGTCAGCAGATCGTCTCTCCATCCGTCCCCATCAGGGCATGACATGTGCTTTGATGACTTGCTGGTTAGGCTTTCCAACGTGGACCTGTTTGAGCTCGCAAAGTCCAAGCCTTTGAGGCAACAGCTTGCTGATAGACGGATGCGTTTTGCAGGTCATGTGGCACACAGAGAAGACAGCCGGCTGGTAAAGCAGATGATGTTTGCCACAGGGATTCAGGGTCTGGCTCGGCCTGTAGGGAGGCCGCACACAATGTGGTTTGATGGCCTTAGGCACGCTTTGGAGCAGTTGGGGATTCAGGGTACATGGTACCAGGCCTACCAGCTGGCTCAGGGCAGGGAGGGGTGGAGGAGGTTATGTGGGCAATGTGTGTTACTGCTTGATCTTGATGCGTACTTTGCTGCTCCCTATGCCCTGCACTATGGAGGTGGTGTGCATTGCACAGGCGCGGTTGGTTTGGCACATCACCCAACCGCTAGGCTCCCGGGCCTGATGCTCGTCCCGCCCGCCCCGTCCACGGCCTGCCCGTCCGTCACCGTATGGCCTGGGTGCCCTGTGGCATCAGCGTGTTGCTGTTGACCACGGGTGGTGTGTCGGCCAGCTGCTAACCTTTGCGGTGCTCGCTTCCAACAGGGTGCTAGGTGCTGTAGTGGGGCGGCTCCCGGTATTATTAATGTTCCATCCTTGATGCATGTCGTACGCATCTGTGGTGAGCTGGCAAAACTCGTCCTATGGCGTATGGGCAAGTGGGTGTACACTGTACAGCAAAGGCTGGCAGCTGCTGCATCATGCATTGTGCATGCACATGGCCCAGTTTGGCAAGCGGGGGGGGAGGGTGTGTGTGTGCAAGGCAGCTGGGTTGCGCCGCAGCTGGTGCAGCCATGCAGCTATCCTGCATGAGTGTGCTGCAGCATTGTGAAGTGAAAATGAAACGGCGTGTTAGTAGTGAAGCGGCAACGAGTGGATGACTCGGATGTGTGTGTCTGTGCTGGGTGTATCTGCGGCTTGGGCGGCGCGGCCGGACGCCGCCTGCACGATGCGCAGTCATATGTCTTGCGGGGAAGCTACTAACAGGCTGCTTGCAAGGTACCGGCAATTGTTGGCGATGGAAGGCGCTGCTAGGCACACTTGTGGCCAACCGAGCTCAGGCCACAAATCCTGCTCTGCCGACAAAAGGGGCCTGCTGCAAGGAGTTAAGGCTGTAACGCAAGGGGGAACTTCATGCAGTCAAGCTTAGTGTGCGTGGTGACCACACGGGATAGCCATTTGTGAGTGGATCTGCAGAACAGCGGGTGTGGCAATTCATTACACAACCAGGCCCAGTACAAGGCATCCATGCTGGCATGACAGCCCTCATCAACATGCATGGCATCAGCGGTCTCCCAGCATGCTATGGCATAACAGTCGCAGCACGACGTTAACTGGCCGTATGGCTGCAGCATTCACATACACCGAGCATAAACCAATAGATATTACTGGAATTCAGGCGGCCCAAGGGCTTGTGGTGGTCCGTCCAACTTCCCACGATAGTTCAACAGACGAGGTCAGTCGGCCTGTCAAAGAAGTGTCCAACGAATAAGAATTCTGTTCTGATCGGCCCCTTTCCACTGGGTCCTCATAGCATTGTTTTGGGGGCACACCCACCCAAGTTCCACTACGCACTAGTGTTCACTCGAACGGTAGAGCTGAAGTAACTATGCATGGATCTATAAAGTCTGCTACTGAGTCAACAGGTATGATGGTCAATCCGACAAAGCAGAGTTCATGCAAATGATGGCTGGCGCTACATTGTGCACGGCATACGTAGATGTGTGCAATTATGCTGGCGTGTTTGGCTTCTTGCAGTAAGCTCCATGCTGGTTGTGCATGTGGGCGCAGCCA
This sequence comes from Chlamydomonas applanata, assembly GCA_001662365.1. NCBI lineage: Eukaryota > Viridiplantae > Chlorophyta > Chlorophyceae > Chlamydomonadales > Chlamydomonadaceae > Chlamydomonas > Chlamydomonas applanata. Next base: position 30,374 of record BDCZ01000469.1, on the reverse strand, counting down.
AGTTTGAGTACTGGAACGAGCTGCCGCAGGAGCTGCAGCATGCAGTGGGGGCAGCGCTGCTGCTCCTGCAAGAAGGAGGCCGCAGGAGCTGCAGCAGTGACCCGCCGCGTGATGGGGTACGCCGTGCAGCCGGAAGCCCCAGCACCGCCGCAGTTGCACGTGCTGCATGCCGCGTGTTGCATGACGCTGTGAACAACGCGACCACGAGCCTCGCATGCAGAGTCATTCACCTCGACCCAGACCATATGCAGTTGGCACTGCATCGCTTCCGTGCTGTGACCCGCTTGGACATCACCATCGACCCGTGGTGTCAACTTCAGCTGGATGACGTGCCTCTGGGGCTGGAGCAGCTGCAGGTGGCGGGTGTGCAACACATGCAGTATCCGCCAGCAATGAGTGCTCCACCCACGCTATTGCCGCGTTTGTGCGTCCTGGAGTTGACGCATGTTGAGTTGCCACTGAAGCAGCTGAACTGCGCGCTGTTCCCCACGCTCCAGCGGCTGCGGCTGATGAAGTGCTGGATGCTCAGGCGGCTGGTCAACCTCGACAGCTGCACGGGGCTGACTCACTTAGCGCTGCAGAGCTGCAGTCAGTTTGACGGCAGCCTTGATGGCTTTGGGCCGTGTGTGATGCGGGCACTCACACGACTGGAGCACTTTGAAGCCTTGCAAGGCAGGTTCAATGATCTGGAGCTGCCATCATGTGCGCCCGGGCTGACCCACCTGGATGTCAGTGGAATCCAGCTGGAGGACCTCGACCTGTTCCTCCCGGGGGGCTGGCCGCGCACGTCGCTGCGTTACCTGGGCATCGCGCACTTCTACAGTGGCAATTACAGCTGGGACTTGGCGGCCGTGCCCAACCTGGAGGTGCTTGATGTGACGGAAGCCACATTGGAGCATGTGGGCGGGCAGCTGGACCTGCGGCCTGTGCCGCACCTCTGGCGCTTGCTCGCAAGGCATACCACGGTACATGAGATGAAGCTCTCAGCTTCCAGCGCCCTGGTGGAGCTGGATGTCAGTGGCTCAAGGCTGCCAGCACTGCCGACACTGACGTGCCGCGTGGCCCTGCGCAAGCTGGTGTGCTCAAAGTGTGATCAGCTGCGCAGCCTGGACCTATCACACACCAGCGCCACCCTTGCCGAGCTGGACTGCAGCCGGGCACGATTGCTGCAGGTACTTGACTGCTCTGCCTGCAGCCAGCTGGTCAAGGTGGACTGCTCGCTCTGCCCAGCGCTGTGTGTGGTGCACCTGCCATTTGCCGGGGCAGCACTTGTTGAGTTGAATGTGCGCGACTGCCCCCAGCTGAGCCAGCTGCACAACTTCGCCGCCTGCACACAGCTGCGTGCACTGCATGTGTCAGGGACTGCGCTGCCACAGCTCGACCTGTCCCGCGGCGTTTCGCTGCAGACTTTGGTTGCTGGAGAGTGCTGTCATCTGCAGGCAATTGACTGTTCTGCTTGCAGCCAGCTGTCACAGCTCAGCTGCTCGTCCTGCCCGGCACTGTGTGTGGTGCACCTGCCAGCTTCTGGGGAGGCACTGGCAGACTTCAATGCATCCCAGTGCCACCACCTGAGCCAGCTGCACAACCTTGCGGCCTGCACACAGCTGCGTACACTGGATGTGTCAGGGACCGCTCTCCCACGACTTGATCTGTCCTGTGCTGGTGCACTGGAGACTCTAAGTGCTTGGAGATGTTCTCGGCTGCAGGCACTGGACTGCTCTGCCTGCAGCCAGCTGTCGGAGCTCAGCTGCTCGTCCTGCCAGGAGCTGCGTGTGGTGCACCTGCCAGCCCCTGACTCAGCACTGGTGGAGTTCGACGCGTCTCAATGCCACCAGCTGAGCCAGCTGTACAACCTTGCGGCCTGCAGGCAGTTGCGCACGCTGATTGTGCCGTTGACCGCACTGGCGCAGCTGGACCTGTCCTGGGCTGGTGTGCTGGAAGCGTTGGATGCTGAGGGCTGCGCCACGCTGGAGGCACTGGACCTGTCGGCATGCACAGCGCTGCGGGTCCTGGATGTGGCAGACAGTGGTCTGACGCAGGTGGATGTGAGCAGCTGCACTGCAATAGAAGCGTTGTATGCAGGTGGAGCATGTGTGTTTGGGGCCCGCCACGGGGCACAGGTTAGGGATTATGCTCGGGACGGTTGGGGGGCCCAGGCGTTGAACCGGGCGTTGAAGGCATTTGCTTTCACCAGCCATCGGCGCTTGCGCTGAGTGCATTGACCGCATCTCTTCGGCCGATATCACTGATAGCAGCAGACGACGGTGCGGGATGTTTGAATTGCTTTTGATGAGATGGCCATGGCAGCATGTGGTGCACCACCAGCCTGCTGCGGCTTAGCAGCACAGCTGAGTCAACCTCAGTGGCGGGGGCATGGAGATGTAGGCTACAGAAGGACTTGGAATCTACAGGCAGTCAGTGCACACAATCCTCCCATGCATCTGATGGGGGATGGCCAGCCAGTGGTTGATCCAAGCAAAGGGAAAGCAGTGACATGAACAGTATTTGCTACAGTACCATGCAGCTTGCGCACTCTGCACAGCATGCGTATAAGGGGTATGCGGCTATGCATCGCACAGTTGCGAGTTGGTTGCGTTGGCTCAAATGCAGGGCTATTGACAGCGAGCTCCTTACATCGCCTTCTCAACTACCAGGCCCAGCATGCATGCATCTAAGTAAACACACCAGGCAGCGCCAGCCCTAGCCTGCTGCAATAATGCAGTCACAATGTCAAAAGGTGCAGCCTGAGCCATGATGCGTAACTCCCTGACATGCTTCACATGGCCTAGCCTGTAAATTCCAGATGACAGGGGTTTGGGAGCCACTGATCACCATGCAATCATGTATCTCCTAAGACACCCCTCGCCTGTACGTTTCTCAGCACGAGTTCTTCCCAGTGACGCTGTACACAGGACCGTTGCAGAGCCTCTGCACTTGCTCCACCGACCGCAGGGGAGTGCCCATTTGCTGACCTGCTCAAAGCTTGAGCTGTGTTGGCGATACCAGGATCCCATCCCTGTCAGCATACACCCAGTCCCCTGGCTTGATGGTCACACCGCCAAATGACACCGGCACGTCGCGCAGCCCTGCAGCAGCAGCCCATGCATCAGCGTCGTCACAGTACAGGGACAGCATCATGTGTGCAACTTGTGTATGCAAACCGTCCTGCAGGTGCCGCAGCAACTGCCGTCGTGAGAGTTCCTGGGCTGCCCTAGCTGAACCAGGACACCCACAAGCGACCATTGCAGCTGCTTGCTTGTGCACAGATGTTGTGCCACACTTGTGCAATGGATGACATCCTGATGTGGCCCCACCATCAAGAACAATCCCCAGAATAATGACCCAGCATGATCCCACCTGGGTCACGCTTGGAGCTCTTAAGTGGGTGGGTGGCAAGCGCCTTGACCCCGAGTGGCATGGCGAGAATGTCCTCACTATCACGGATGCAGCCATTCACAATGATGCCCTGCGCAGGCAATGGGCCAGTTTACGGATGATCAGTGATCAGAGGGTGCTGGTCAACGGTGTTCAAAAACACCAGGCTGCAGCTCAGCGTGTTGCAGCGCAGTGCCTGCTACCAGTCCCGTGTAGCGTCCGGTTACAGCGTGTTCACGTGCGGAACCCAGCTGTTGATGCTGTGTGCCTGAACGCTGTGCTCTGCGCCCCTCCCCCGCTCAAAGACAGCCCATTGGCCCAGTGTGCAGGTGCAGGAGCTGCACGGCCATGCTCCACCACTCACGCTCCACCCGTTCTTGACTCCAGATGCCGCGAGCTGGTCACCCAGCAGCGCGCAGCGCATGGACGCCCCGCCATCCACCACAAGCACACGCCCATTGCCCGGCTCACTCAGCGCCTGTATGGTGGTGGCAGCGCAGCGTCCGGATGTCTCGTTAATGTGTTGTACTGTACTGTACTGCACTTTACTGTACGGTACGGTACTGTTTTGCCCTGCAGTACCTGCTGCCTTGAACTGCCTGCTGTCCTGCACTGCCTGCCAGTGGATGCCTGGTCCAGGATGTGCCCAGCACCCCTATCATCGCAGCTGTCTACCCGCTTGATCAAGCCAAGCGGCATGCCCGCTGCACAGGAGCGCACGCAACGGTGGCGAGCCTTCAGAACCGCGCGGACCAGGTCCAGCTTGGCATCACAGTCGTCCTACACCATCTTACACCACCTTAACAGCAGGCGCTCATACACCTATGCGCTCCGCGCGTGCGCGTACCACATCCCACAAACCTTTCGGACCAGCGGGTTATTCTCGAAGCACTTCACTGTGGCGACCTGCCCTGAGAACCGCAGCTTGCCGCCATAGTCCCTGCATTGACGCAGCAGCAAAGCTCCTGTGTAATGTGTGCGTGTGTGCTGGACGCATGGCGTGCATCATGCAGTATATAACTAATGCCATGGGGCAGTACCGCAGTAGCATGCTGTATACAAGAAGACGCGGTTGCATTCTTTTGTAGGCACAGCGCCAATACCTACTTGAAACCATGTGCGGGATTGACCACTTGCACCTTGCGCTCGACTGTCTGGTCCACCGCCTCTGGCATGTGCACATCCGTCAGATCAGCTGTGCCCAAACGGCTGGCATCGGGTGGGGGATAGACTGGAGGAGAACCAGCTGCATTTGTTGCGTAACCCTTGTTGGTTTTTAGGCTGATGGAAGCGAACGGCCTTAATCCTGACATCCATTTCACAGAGGGCCCCGTCAGCAGCCTTGCAGCAACACCAAAGGAAAATTGCATGAGCACAGGAGATGTCTGAGGCAACATTGTTCTTAAAACAGATGTTAAGGACGTCTCAAAACAATCAACACCTGATTTGCGCAGAATCAAAAACCTCACAGGGTGCTCACATCAATGCTTGCAAGTTGGGCATATCAGCCATTCCAGCCTCCACATCAGCTGCATCGACCCACTTCCTGCAGCTGCCTGCAGCCAGTGTGGTCATCAGCACGTTTAGATCAGATGCGCATTTAGTGCACTTGCTAAGCAACCATGGGGGATTTTGCAGAGCTCCTCGATTTCTTGAGCAGCCTGTCCCCGGAGACAGCCACCGCCGATCCAGGCGAAGTGGCCACCATCCTGCAAGGCTACCGGGACAGGCTATTAAACCTTCTGAATTACAAGGCAAGGGGATTTGATGCTCCTCCTCATCTTGCAGTATCTCAGTTCATGCGTCAGATCGACGACCGGCGCCAACAGCTGAACGCTTGGCGTGGCTGGTTTACCGTACCACGCAGGCCAGCAATGCTGAATCCAGGAAACAGGTGGAGTCGCTGCTGGTGGTCTCGTCCAAATATGGAGAACAAAGGCTCGATGCTGAGCCAGACAAACGGCTGGTGCGTCTGCCAGGGCTTGAAGTACTGAGCGAGGCTGCAACAACATGTTCAGCTGGGTTTGGAGTTCGATTTGATGGAGGCAGCTGCTACATGCGCACGCATGTCATGTGCATGGGCGGAGAGGCGCAGCTGTCGTCCGCACCATGGCGACCGACGCACCGGAACCGCCACGGCTGCATGCGCATTGCCAGGACTGTGTATGCCCGCTATGTATTGGGGCATGCAGGACAGATGGTGAACTGGGCAACAGAGCAGACACCATGCGCGTGATGGCGTGTTGTCCTAAGCATGCAGGCGCTGCAGCTCAGTGATGAGTTCAAGCTGGACGAGGTCATGTGTGTGGAGTTCCTCATCTCTGCAGCAGAAGAGGTGCGTGCAGCAGGGGCAGGCGCTGCAGGGGCACCTGGTGCGATGGAACATGGCACAGACATGGCAAGGGGCAGGAAGGGACGTGGGTTACACCTGGATCGTTTGCTGGCACAGCACTGTCATGGATGCGGCTTGGTGCACGCACACGCTCCTTGGGGATGCAGGCGAGTTGATGCTCGCAGCTGGCAAGTCCAGCTTCAGGCGTACAGCGCACGTACCGACCCTGCTGAACACTTATTTAAATGCGCCTAGGCACCACGCGCACCATCAGCACGTGTGCCGTCATGCCCGTCCCCACGCATTGATCAATGCGGCATTGACCACACCGGGACGTACTCCGGGGATGGCACTCCTCCCGCGCTAAGCCTGCCTTAATGCCTGCCGCGCAGCGCGGCAGCTTCACCGCGGAGGCCGCTGCGGGTCTGTACATGGAGGAGAGGCAGGCGGCGGCGCAGTGCCTGATGAGGCTCCTGGCTGAGGTGGCCACCCGCGTCATCTCCCCCCATGAGCCGCCGCGGCACCCGTACACCGCGGTCTTCCACGAGTTTGTGGTGGGCCTGCTGGCGGAGCGAGGCCCTGCAGCGCCAGGCATTGCAGGCGGCAAGGGGCCCCAAATGCTGCTGATGCGGCTGGTGGATGCTCTCAAGGTAGGGGCCCGACATTTGGTTAGTTGGCCAGTTTGGTTCTTCGGGTCCTCAAACCAGCGTACACATTGGATTTGGATGCGTGCCGCACTGCGTGTACCGCAGGACACATCTCTGGAGCCAGGCCCCCACAGTGCACTGCCTGACGTGCGCGACGAAGCAGGCATCGCAGTTCCGCGCGTTCTCATGCTGCAGCTGGAGCGCCGGCTGCTGGCCAAGTGCCTGCTGTACGCACTGGTGGTAGACCAGCGTGCGGCACCTGGCGTGGTTGCAGCGCTGCTGGAGCTGCATGCTGCACTTGCTGCACGACTGCGCGGCGCGGGTGCGTGCAGCTCCTAAGTCCGTCAATAGCAGATTCCTTCGGTAGCTGGCTGCGATACCTTGACTGCAGGCGGCGTGTTCCCAGGGGTAGCTGCTGCATGGCTGCTCCGTGGAGCTGTAGGGAGTGCGCTGGGTCGTGGGTTGTGGGCTGCCTCTGTGCGCACAAGGTTCACGGCTCATCCACGTCGGCGTGCGTGCGTGGACGCGTGCGCATGCACTGCACTGTGAACCCTGAAGTATATCCTGAACCCGGGACTCGTAATTCTGCACGCGAACAGGTGCACCTGACCCCTTCCTGCGTGAGGACACCTGGCTGGTGCTGCTGGGCCTGAGCCTGGCACTCACTCCCCAGGTACACGGGGCAGATGGATGGTTGGCCTGTGCCTGTTCTTACGCCCGCTGCCCAGCTGTGCCCTCATGTGTGCGCGCGCAATGATGCTGGGCCGCTCCGATCATTTTCATTTTGCCTGGGCTGGCGCACATGTGCTCATATGTGGCCGCTGCTGGCACACTGTGCTGCTGGCACGCAGGAGGAGCGTGCCGCGATGGAGCGCGATGACCTGGTGGCCCTTGCCAACAGTGCAGCTGTCAAGGACAAGATCTTCCCCGCAGGTTTGTGCTGCAGCCCCTTCAGGCCACCTGGCTGCTGGCAGTAGCCACGCCTGTGTAGTGTATTCTGTGTGTACCCTGCTCCACCCGCCGGCGTGGAAATTACACCTGTCTGCCTGAATTTGATTAGAGCCATGACGCTCGGCCATGCACAAGAAATGACTGCTTGCTTGCACGGTCAGTTGGGAAATGTTTTTGTGGTGCAGGATGACAGTGTGTGTTGTGCTGGAGAACTGAGGTTCGTGGCTGCGGCATGGTTTGTGGCATGCGCATCGACATGGCCATGCATGCCACGAGCTCTACAGCACCACTGCACAACCATCACACAATGTGCAGATGGGGCCTGACACGATTTGAAGCCAGGATCATATGAAAACACTTGACACAGGAGATGATCTGTCCAAATGAAAATCAAAGATGAGCTTCTGGTCTGTCGGCTGCACGGTGTGCACACATGCACCTGCGCGCAATGCAGCATGCACACCGAATACGTTCATGTGGTTACTGCATGCCTGCATGGCATGCACATGGAGAATTGGCGTGACCATACATGTCACAAGCTCCCAGCACCACAACACATCATGAAGCAGATTTGCATGTGGGGCCCAACCACCTGAAGCCAGGATTATAAGAAAACACTTGACACAGGATATGGTCTGTTCAAATGAAATCAAAGATGAGCTTCTGTTACCGGTGGCTGCATATGTGCACAGATGCACCTGCACATCATGCAACATGCACACCCAACACGTACTGGAAGCAGGCGTGAACAGAAGCACAAGTGTCACCTCCTTGTTTTTTACGGAGTACAGGACGTGGTTTGCAGGAAGCAAGTGACAATTGATGAGCCACAGCTGTTGCGCTTGGGTTGAGCACGGTCGGCATGCACACATAATGCGCATGCCATGAGCACTCATACATGCTTTGGGGCGGTGATGTTAAAATTTCTCTTTTCGACACAGGAGATGACCTGTACAGTACTGAAAATTCTGAGCCCACAAGGCTGGGCACTGAAGCATGGCTTGCATGTCCATGTCATGCACCAGCACGATACCATCATTGCACGAACAGCGAGCTCGGCTCACCCACTGACGGTCCCCCTTGCACTCCCCCCCTCTCTGCTTCTGCAGGGGCCCCTGCCCCTGGAGCGCTGCCTGTCCCAGGCACGCCTCCAGATCCCACTGCAGCAGTGCTGCGGCTGTGCTGGGGTGTGCTGCTGGCCGCCACAAACGCGGGCGGTGCAGCCGGCGCTCCTGCAGCTGGTGCTCAAGCGGACGAAGCCCGCAAGCTGCTGGCTGCTGCGCCTGCCTGGGGCGCGCTGACTGCCTTGAAACAGGTGTGCAAGCTGCGCATGGGGCGACCATTCCATGCACTGGCCGCCCCCTCACACGCAACAGGCAGTTGGTACATCCGCTGTCTTGCCTCGTGCATCGGGGGCGCCTGCTGACCTGCTGATCCTTTTGCGTGCGCTGAACGTCTGTCACACAGCTGGAAGATGTACTGCATGACGTATGCGACCACCATCAAAGTCAATGCATGCCCAGTGCAACGGTCGGCACACATCACTACCAGCTCGTCAGTGGTCATGCTGAATTCTACGATTATCTTATGACTCTGATCAGACCCTGTATTACTCCAACACTTGTCATGCAGCTCTTCAGCGGGGGCTACTTCAAGCAGGATGATGTGGTGCACCAGGAGGTGGTGGGCTGCTGTGTGTACCGCCTGCTGGGGCAGGCACTACAAGCGGACGCCAGGCTGGACGGGTGGGTTTGGCGAGGAGCATGCCGTGTTGAGCCTCAGGTATTTGGGTATGTGGTCACTTGACTGCCTGCAAAGGCCAGCATAACTAAGACCCCAACTAACCATCAACTAACCACTCACAGGCCGTTCAGCAAGGCCCTGCTGGAACGTGCACTGGCGATCGTGAAGCGCACCGGCGGCGGCGGCCTCGCGTTCGCGCCGCTACCTGCTGAGGACCCAGCTGCGCGAACGGACCACAGCGGCAGCTTGCTGTCCCTGCTCGCGGCCGTGTTTGCGGTGCATCCCCGGCTGTGGCTGGCGCCTGATGCGGGGTATGCGGGCACCGATTCGCGACTCGCTGTGGAGGCGGCTATCTCGCGCACCGTCATGCACGACGCTATGCGCGTGTCGCCCGAGGTGGTTTTGGGGGGGGGGGTGAGGTGGGGTGCGGATGCTGTCGGAAAAGGGCTTCTGGTTTTGAGCCTGCGCACGGGAGGCCGCGGTTGGGAAGCAGGGTCCAAGAGGCTGAGGCTGGATCCAGGGATCTGAGCTGGCTCCCGGGTTGATTTCCAGGGTTGAAGCTGCAACAACCTGCATGCCAAACCCCGCCCCACAATGCGGCGCATTGCCCTTGCTTGACCCCTACCGCCCATGCGCACACCGTCTTCATGTGGCAGGTGCGCGTGCCATTCCTGGAGATGATGACCTCGCTTGCAGTGGGTGAGTACGGCGCCGCGCTGGTGCTGCGGCAGTTTGCCGAGATGGCACGTTCACCAGCGCTGGAGGTGCTGACGTGGCGCAAGCTTTTTGCTGCGGTCGTGGAGTACTGCGTGCGGTACGCCACAGTGTTGGCCGAGGTGTCACGTGCGGGCGGCAGCGCAGGGCTGGGGCTGCCTGCTGCAGGGCTACGGGGGGTGGAGGAGCGGCTGATGAACACCCATGAGGCCGACATCCTGGTCGCGTTCCTGGGCCTCTTTCGGTGCGTATTGCTGTATGGGCCGTGCTTCAGGCCACACTTAAAACTGCAGCGTGCAGTTGTCATGATCACTAACAATTAGACAAAGGATCACATGTCTGTTGCATGAATGCTACAAGCAGGCCGCGCAGTTGCAATCAGGAACTTGCAACAATGCATCATGCCGGCATAATGCACTGCATTGCATAATGTTGTGCAACGACGGTGCTGCATCATGATCGGCTGTCCTGCAGGCAAGTGGTAGAGCAGGGTGCACTGGCTGACGTGCGCGTGTGGCTGGAGGGGCTGGAGTCGGAGCTAGCGCCCCTGCTGTCATCCCACCCCCTCACCGAGCCCCTCTTCCAGCTCATGTGCCACCCGGTGCGTCATGCGCTTACATGCACCCTTCCTCTGCATGCGCACACCACACCTGGAAGGCTTTTTGTGCATGAGCATATCATCCAGGAGCTGTCATCAGACTTGTGCCGCCCAATTCATATCCAGCACTCTGTGTTCTTTGTTGAGCTGCGTGCAACGCTGCCAAGCGATCATCAGAGCAGTCCACTGCTCTGGCAACCGTCGTGTGGTTTGGCAGCTTGTTTCCATGGTGCTCCACCTCCATCCTCCCTCCCCCTCTCCACACACACCCCGCCCCCCCCCAACTCCCTACTTCCACACGCCGCACCGCCCCATCACGCTCGCAGGTGCCCAACACTGTCAAGGCGGCAGTAGACGCCGCCTTGGCCGCACTGGCCGGCCGGTTCCGTGACACCAGCGGGTCACGGCTGCTGGAGCGGCTGGTGCAGTGCGCGGCCGTCGCGGCTGCAGGGCCGCTGGTGCCGGGCGTGCCGCGGTGGGTGGCTAGGGTTGCTTTGCACGGCTTGAGTCGCGCTCAGATGCCGCCACCTCCCGGCCTGGATGTCTGCATGGCTGTGATGACCTGTTTGTGGCCTCACCTGGGTGGTCCGCCTTTTCTTCTCTGGCCATGATGGGACTGCTACACATGTCCTTATCTTTAGAGGCCTGCTTCAGAAGCCGTAACATGTGCGGCGAATGCCCCTGTGCCCCATCTGTCCTCAGGCTGGACCTGGTCACCCAGCTCAATGAAATTGAGGCGCGCAAGGAGGAGTACCCAGAGACCCTGGCCTTTATCCGTCTACTCAACGCCCTGGTTGCGGCGGCCCTGCTGCGCGGTGGTGCCAGCAGCAGTAGCAGCACAGCTGGCGGCCGGTTTGTGGCGCAGGGCGGCGACGGCGGTGCGGAGCTGGGTCACTTCACCGGGTTTGTGGTGCAGCACGTGCTCGCGCACCTGTGGCAGCGCGGCTACAGGGTGGCGTCCCAGAAGTGGGAGGTGGCCACGGCGTGCTTTGAGCACGTGGAGCTGATGCTGGAGCTGGCGGGCAGGTGCGGCGGCTACACCAGGACCCTGATCATGCACAGATGTGATACTTGCTTGTATCTGGTGCTCTTATCCTCTCTGTTCAGTATTATACCAGGAATATACAATATATACCGGTATATACAAACACAACAGGAGCATGGGCCATGCGGGCGGTCAATGGCCACGCCCATGTCATATGGCCATCGCATGCGGCAGCATGCAACGCCATGCCTGATCCATGCCCCTGTGCTCCTGCAGGTGCTCCGTGCCTGCGGGCCACCCCGCCACCAAGCAGCCACCGGGCTGGGCGCTCATGCATGACATCCTGGGCAATGGCCCTGCGATGCAGGCGCTGCTGCACACCCTGGCACCTGGCCATGGGGACATCTCGGCCACCAAGGCGGCTGCCCTGGCAGGGACGTTCACCTCAGGTGCAGGCGGGGGGGCTGGCGGCCTTCTGGCGCTGCCTGCGCCCGGTGGGGTGGGCGCGGGTGGTCCGGGGGGCGCAGGCGGCGCGGGCGCGGGCAGCCCCTCAGACGCCGCCGAGGCGGCCATGACCGCGGCGGCAGCACGCGAGGCGGCTGTGTGCGCGGCCCTGCGGGTGCTGAACAAGGTGCTGGCATTGGATGGCCGCTTCCTAGAAGATGTTGGCCGTGCGATGGGCGGCGCTGGCTCGGCGGCTGCCCGCTACCAGCCTCTCGATGCCCATTTCAAGGCAGCGGCCGCCGCGGTGCCAGGGGGCATCCCTGGGACGGGCGCGCTGGCGGGTGGGGCGGCTGGCGGCATGGAGCGCCAGCTGCTGGCCACCCTGCTGGAGTATGTGTGCTACCAGGACAGTGAGGACATCCAGGTGTGTGAAAAGGCCTGAGCAGAGACTGGGGAGGGGCTGTGAAGCGGCTAAGGGGCATGTCCAGTGGTCGCTCACTGCACGCCATTACAAGCCCAGAGCCCTCTCATTTTGAAGCGTCTGGCTGTAGAAGGGTGTCCTCCCCACCCATGCAAGTAGAGGATGCCAAAGGATGAGCATCACTCACGGTCACAGGTGGAGGCCATCAAGCTGGCGCTGGAGCTGAGCAAGCGGCTGCCCAACCTGGTGCCTCTGCTGCAGGCCCAAGTACGCAGCCCACAAGCTACAATGCATGCTGCCCGATGCTGCTGGCCAAACCTGCCGAATGCACCCCGTGTGCTGCTTGCACGCAGCACCGTTGTCGGGCATCGCTTGATACGACTCAGACAGCATGTACAGCCTGTGAAGTAGGTCATGGGCAAGATGTACTGCACGCCTATCCTGTGACTTACTGCCTTGCATACCGCCTGTGCAGGACGCGCACATGGGTGAGGATGGCGCGAGCGACACATGCGCTATGCTGCGCCGCGGCTATGCGGTCGCGCTGCGCCAGTCGCTGTTTGCGGCTGGCTGCGTGGATAACCTGGATGCTGGCACGCCCGCATCAGGTGTGTGGGTTCATGCATGAACAAGCTTGAGTGTTAAGCGCCAGGCAATGTCCTCCTTTGTCCCATGTGATTGGTACGGGGTGGTGGCACAGGGGCGAGCATCCGGGCTCAGCAGCATTCTATGGTGCGGCCTTCCAGACAATTGAACTGGCTGGTACCGTACTGAACGTTTTGAGCCCACAAGGCTGGGGAATGGAGAAGGCGGACTGAGCACTGGAGATCGAGAAGAGTAGCGTGCAGTACCAGAACATCCACCATAAATCACCATGTGGTGTACCGCTGCACCTATCGAACCTGCGCACCCGCAGCTGACGCGCTGCCTGACGTGCGCGCGGCCCTTGTGGTGAAGCTGCTGCTCCAGAACTGCGCGCCCGGCTCGGCCGCGGCTTCTGGGCCTGCCCCCTCACTCACCCACCTGCTCATGGGCTACGATGTGGAGCCTTCATTGGGCGGCCTGGAGTATAGCATGTTGCTGCCACGTGCAGAGTACTCATGCCTCACCATCGTGGAACGCGCTCTGGTGTACCAAGGCGGCATGTGCGTCCGGTTGCATGCGGGGGGATGCTCTTGGAATGGGAGGGCTTGCTTTGTTGGAAACGTGGGGAACTGGGCAGAGGAGCTGAACCCTTCCTGTGGAAGCGGCACTTTCACCTGACGTACTGTGCTGGTGCTGCTCTGTGCCTTGCCGGACATATGGAGTCATAAGCGCATCGGCAGCAGCTCTTCAACACCCACGCAAGCGGCTACCACTTCTCGAGCTGCCCCTGACCATGCCCCCTCTGCTGCTGGCTGCGGCTCTGCAGGCTGTGCCGTGCGCGCCCCAAGTTGTACGCGCAGATGCTGTGCGTGCTGCACCGCCTGGCGTCGGCTCCCGCCAGCTCCGTGCCCATGCTTGAGTTCCTGTCGCCACGCAACAGCGGGCTGGTGCTCGCGCTGCGGCCCGCGCTGGCTGCAGAGCTGCCACCAGTGGAGCGGACGCACGAGGCGGCGGCGGCGCTGCACACGGTGTCATGTGTGCTGCGGCTACAGGTGCGAGTAGAGGGGGTCTGCCTGGGAGCTTGGGCTGAGGGCTTGTGGCAGCGGGATGCAAGATATGGCTGGGGCTGCCAGGGGGATGGGGCGGCGCGAAGGAATGAGCCCTTGACAGCCAACAGGTGACAGGCATGGGTAGTGTGTGGTGTGTGTATAGCCTGCGGCATTGACACCCCTGTGCGGCCACACTGGCTGTTGCAGCAGCATCTAACGTGCGCCCCGCCACGTCAACGTGTCCCCCTCGTACGCACATGCATCCCTATGCAGGCCTTGCTGCTGCTGCGGCTGGAGCATGCCGAGTCGGTGCGTGTGATGCTGGCTGAGCTGCTGGCGCCCCCGTCCCCGGATGGCGGCCAGGGAGCGCCCACGTACGCACTCGCGCCTGTGGGCCGCTGCCTGCTGCTGGAGCTGCTGGCAGCCGTGACGTCGATCTCACCGGTGAGGCTGTGCACGTTGCATGAGCGGGGCTCGGGTGTGAGGGGCTTGGGTGTGGGCGGTATGGCTTTTGGGGTGTAGATGTATGGGCCAAAAACTGTACATCGCCTTACGATGTGATCCATTCCTACCTTGCTCCGTGGTGCTCCACTTTTGCACCACCGCCTTGTTTGTTCTCGTGGCAGGTGCCGCCGTACCTGGCGGACATGTCAGTTGAGGAGCGGCGGCTGGCAGCTGACATGGCGGTGGGCGACGTGAGCGTGGAGGCGCTGCTAGCGAACCCGCATGTGCAGGTACGCGGTTATTGATTGACCTTTCCCAGGTTCAAGGTTGGATTTTGGGGTGTTTGATGGTATCGGACTGCCACAGATCCTCGGTGCCCTTCATGCCGCGCTACGCCCGTCTGCCAGGCCTGTCCTGTCAGCTTCTTCTCCCCCTCGCATTTTCAGTTTTACAGTGATGCAAGGCAGGCAGAAGCATTTGTGCTGGGCTGGACTTGCGGCTGCACCCTCGTGTATGCTGCACAGTTCAGGGCTTGTGGCAGCACGCTTGCACTGGCGCACCCACTGCGTCCAGGTGCACAGTGCTGTGCCCCTTGCCTTTAATTCACGTGTGTACTGCCTGACCGGGTATGCTGCCGTACTGCTGTACCGCAGTCCTCCATGGATGTCCACATGCTGAGCGATACAGGCGACGTGCTGTTCGACGTGCAAGCGTTGTACCCGCTGCTGATGCAGAGGTTCGTGTTGCTGGTTCCAGAGATGGTATTCACAGGCCTCGTGTGCACCTTGGGGGCTTGGAGCATAGTTGGAGCTGCCAGCAGTTTGCTGTCAAGCATCAGCATGTGGGCATTTGTAGCTCAAAAGGCGCGCCGGCTGTGTACTTCCTGCCCTTTCCATTGTTGATGTCGCTGAACCGTCTGTGCAGGTACGAGCAGTACGTCGCGCGCAGCGGGCAGGTGGACGCCTCGGCGTCTGACGCGCCTGCCAGCGCAGTACGCTCTGCGCTGCGGTATGTCCAGCAGTACAACGCCCACGCGCTGCTGGCTGGCGCGCAGGCTGCCGCAGCCGAAGCATGGGTGCATGTCGTGGAGGTGGCGTTCACGCGGACGTACGAGCAGCTGGGTGCAGTGCTGCCCAACGGCCCTGCGGAGCGCCTGCTTGAGGTGCTGCTGTCGGCGCTCGAGGTGAGGGGGGAGGGGGCGTGGGGCCCAGGGTGGGTGGGTGTGCAGGGTAAGTGGGTGTGCTTTGGGGCTTGCGAACACGCACAGCTGTGTTGACTTGTACAGGCTTGCATTGGGTAGGCCAGTTGATGCATACATGGAGTGAGTGGACCATTTGAGCTGTAAGTAAATGTGTAACCAGATGAACCGATTCCGGTGCACCACGCCATGCGTAGGAGTCGCGGCGGCTGTTGTCATCGCCCTCGCTCTCGGGCTCAGGAGTGCTGGCTCCACTGCTTGTGAATGTTGCGCGCATCCTCACGTCCAAGCTACAGGTGGGGGCAGCATGGGGGCCTGCTGGGGGGAGAGGGAGCTGGCAGGAGGAATGATGCATCTGATGCACTTGTATGGAACTCTGTGCTTGCATGCAATGTTGTACAGTCGGCACTTGTATGCTGGCACGGTGTGTCGGCTTCAACCACGCTGGCCGGTGTTCTGACACATGTTGCATGCTTCAACCAACGTGGGTGTGTGCAGGAGCAGGCAGTGGTGCATGGCTCATTAGGCCAGTCTTCCGACCCACTCGCACTCGTGCGCACACCTGCGCGCTGCACGGAGCTACTGCGGCTGCTGCTGGACCTCCTGGCACGCGCGCGCACCGTGCAGGCGCGTGCGCCCGCGCTTTTCCTCCTGTCACCAGTAACATGAGCATCTGGGATAACATCACGGAAACCCCAGCTGCTGAGTTTGGAGCTGCTCTTCGGGGTTGGCATTCTTTACCCAGAAATTCAGGAAATGCCTGTTTAGATGATGTAAGATGCCAGTTCCAGTCTTGAACATGCACACCCTACGCCTTGAGCACGTATAACTTGCCTCCGCGCTCTGCCACTGTGCTGCTGTGTGCCATGCCCGCAGGCGGTACGTGTGCAGCTGTACGCAGGTCTGCTCCAGTTCCTGCAGTTCTGCCGCGGCTCAAAGCTGAGTTCGTGTGCCCCCGTGGTGCTCGAGGCGGTGGTGGAGGGCTGGGCTGGTAGTGGGGGCGCTGTTGCCCCGGGCGCTGGTGGCAGTGCGCTAGGCACGCTGGTGGCGCGGCTGGACGCGACTCAGGAGGGGATCGAGCGCGGCAACGCAGCGCTGGTGAACGAGGCGGGCCCGCTGCTGGTGGAGGTCGTGGCGCGTGATGCGCTGGATGGCGGAGCGCCCCAGCTGCAGCAGGCGGTCGCGCTGCACCTGCTGGCCGCGCTTGTGGCGGCTGCAAGTGCAATGCCTGGGAGCCAGATGGCTAATGGTACAGCCGCGTCCCAGACCCCTGGGTCACAGCAGTCTTCTGGAGGCTCCCTAGTCGCAGCACTGTACGCGCACAACGTACCGCAGGCGCTACTGCAGGGCCTGGCAGGCGTACCGCAGGCGGTCCTCGTCGCGCCGGCACGCACTAGCCGCCGCACTGTGTTTGTGATTGAGGCACAGCTAGGGCTGCTGCTGGCGCTGGCGCAGGCGGGCGACGGGCCGCGTGCACGGCAGCTGTCGGCACAGGCTCTGTACGCGCTGCAGCCCCTGCAGTACCTCACCGGGTGCAGGTGGGTGCAATAAGCAGGCCTGGGGCTTGAGGGCACTGTTCGGGTGCTAACAGGGTTCTAGCTATCCAAATGTTTTCAAATCACAGCATGTTGCGCACCTGTTGCTTACATGGCACACTTCGGCACACTTCCCCAAAACATGTCCCGCCTGTACCACTTGCGCAGCTTGACTGTGAACAGGTGTTTGTATGTCATGCACATCCTGAACGCCTGTATCGCCTGTACTGCTGTACTACCTGTACCGCAGGGCGCTGGACTTGGAGCCCGAGGAGCCGGGCGGCCTGGGTGCGGGCCGCGGCGCGCTGGGTGCTGCACTGGACTCGCTGCGCTACCGGCTGGCGCACCTGGTGCCGGCATGCCTGCGGCTGGTGGGTGACGGTGGCGGGGGCCGCCCGCAAGGCAGGGGGGAGGGAGGGGCGGCAACCAAGCATGGCGCACGGGGATCAGCAGGACTTGGAAGTGGACAAAGCTCCTATACCTGCTTACAACCAGGAGGCGGGACTGTGGGTGGCTGCGCGCTGTGCATGCCTCTTCCTCTTCTGCTGCACATGCGTCCGTTCAATGGCAAAAGTCCCGTCCTGCCGCTTTGAAAACCTTGCTGCAACAACTTTTTGTCAGCATCCCGCCCCCTCGCTCCCAGCTCGCTCCATTCAACCTTGCTGCTGCTGTCTGTGCCCAGGTGCTGGCGCTGGCAGGCTCGCTGCCCGAGAGCGCGGCGGTGCGGCACGACGTGCGGCTATTTGTGGGCGCGCACTACCGTGCACTGGACCGGTTGCTGCGCGAGGCGGCGAGCCCCGGTGCC
>BDCZ01000469.1:0-11714 GCA_001662365.1 Chlamydomonas applanata | reverse complement strand
GGGGGGGGGGGGGGGGGGGGGGGGGGGGGGGGGGGGGGGGGGGGGGGGGGGGGGGCGGCTTTGATGGACCCAGGGGGACGTTGCTGGTGTGGTTAGGGCTGTGCCTTCACCTGCTTAGGGACGGGCAAAGCTGCTGCACGTAGGGAACGGTCCACATTGCGCTTGGATGCCGGCTGCGTGGCAATCACATCAATTTGCGAATGGCACCCAGCTGGGGCCCCCCCTCTGGCGTGCATATCAGATGTTACTGATGTGGCTGGCACGCACTCAGCTACCACTACCACCACCACCGCCACTGTGTGCCACAGGCCGAGCTGGCGGTGAGTGTACTGGGCCGGCTGGTGCCAGTGTGGTCGGAGCTTGGCCCCGCGCACGCCGAGGGCCTGCGCCACGCACTGGGCCGGCTCGCCCTCGTGTACGGCGCCACCGACTCCCGTTCCCCTTCGCCACTGGTGCGCTCACTGCACTTGGAGGGCGCATCGTTGGCAATGGGCGGGGGCGCGGGTGCTGCCAGCAACCGCGCATCGCTCATCGCCCGGGCGTCGCGTGTGGCGTCGCTGCGTGTCGCTGTCGCGCGGTTCCTGCGGGACGCCGTCGCGGCTGCACCCATGACCACCGCCTCGGCCAATGGCGGGCCTGCGCGCTCCTCCAACACGCCAGGGGGCGGCCCGCCCGGCACCCCCACATCAAATGGGGGTGCACCCAACGGCCTGGATGCCCTTGCATCCTCTGCCGCCGCCAGCCCCATGCGATGCATCGGCCAGGGCGGCCGGCCCGAGTATGACCCAGAGACCGGCCGGCCCACGCTCATGCTGGTGCGCGACATGGGCGAGCAGGCGGCCATGGACGCGGCGGCTGCACTCGACGAACTAGGCGAACTACTCGAGCTGCTGAAGGCACCTGACCGGCAGCTGGACGATGTGACAGCCGCCGCCAAGCTGGCAGAGTACGGTGTGGGCGGTGCGGCCGCGTCCGAGGCCGCGGCGCCTGCCTTCATGGGTTCGGGAGTGGACGGCGTGGGTGGCGTGGGCGGTGCAGCAGGCGTGGCAGGGGGGCTGCCTGCGCGCCGGCGGCTCGCGCGCCACTACGTCGCCCTGTCCGCATCAGCGCTGGATGGGCTGCTGGGCAAGGCGCTGTTCATCCTCGAGAACGCGCTCGCCATCATCGTCCTGCATTTCTTGCGGTGAGCCCTGAGGGGAAATCCCATCGAGCTGGTTGCTTGCTTGGTGCTCATGGCTGCCTTGTCTTGTTGGTCTGCCCCTTTCTTTCATGTGTTCAACTGCATCACCTCCTTGCTTGCTGCCTGCAGCTGTACCCAAGTTGGCTGCTCACACCCTCTCGCACTAGTCCCAAAGCCGTGGCTGTATCGTGCCAAACACACCATCTCAGACTAGACATTCATGACCACCCCCACGACACGGCGCACGCAGGTATCTGCCCCGCCCCTTCCCATCACTCACGAACGGCGGCAGTGTCGGCAGCACCACAGGGCCGCTGGGCCTGGGGCTCGGCAGTGGTGCTGAGGAGCTGTTGCTGGCACAGGTGGCCGCGATGGGCGGCGCTGGCACTGCGGGCAGTGGTGACCCCGCAACACTGGGCAGTCCCCAGGAGCTGGCGCTGTTTGGGACACGGCTGCAGGTGTGTGCGGGCCCTCGGTTTGCGGCCCCCTGCTCCCAATGATTTGGGGCTCATACAGCTGCAGCCTGCCTTGCCTGGGTTAGCTGTTTGCTACCTTTGCCGTTGACCGCTGGACCCGTCAGCCTGTATCCATATTGATTCCTTGTGTGGTCGGGCCAGTCTGGGTTGAACTGCTCCGAATCCAGTCGTTGACGCCCGGCTTGCTGCTGTGTCGTGCACTGCTCGCAGGAGACATGTGTCAAGGCGGAGGAACTGCTGGGCAAGGCAGCAGGGCTGGGTACGTCATCAGGCGCAGGGGGCGCGGGCAGTCGTTATGCTGCCCGGCTGGAGGGGGTGGATCTGATGGTGCGGGCACTCAAGAGCTACTGCGCGTCACTCTGAAGAGTGTGAGGCTGTCCAGCTCTTCACTCACTTGCTCGTTCACTCTTCTCCTGCGGTCTCCGTCCTCTTCCATAGGGGAGTACTGTTGGGAGGATTACTTGCACTGTAGGGCCATGGCAGGAGGCATGGCCACAGCGACTCGGCATCGACACCAGTCGGACGTAGCCGGACATCAAATCATGACTCAGAATTCATGTTGCAGCCGCGACAGCCATGTAACAGGCCGGCTGGCCACGTGCAGGATTGTGCGTGCGGACATGTGACCCTAGCAAGTCAGCCGAGAGGGTGATGCCTGTTCCGCTTCCTGAACATGCATAAGTCCTTGTAAAGTTGTTGGAACATTAGTCGTCACTCAGCCACTGCGCTTTCAACCGAATGGTTGAAAGCCACTACCAGCATTGCACAGCTTCTGCTTCCAAACGTCTTTGGTTTTGTTCTATTTACAGTGTGGCTATACGTGTACTGCCACCACCTGTGCACCCAAAGTTCACACAAGGGCCCACAGCCAGATAATTCTGCTCCCAGTGCAATTGAACACAAGTGCCCGAGGTTGCATGCACATACATTGTTCACAAACTGAGTGCTCGGCAGACGTCTCCTTGCGTGCTCAATAGTTGTGCGGTGGTCACGACAGCAATCGAATGGCTGCGCTGCTTCTCATTCGATTGGATGCTGCTGGTTATGGGGCAGCTGACCTGCACAGTACTTGCTTCTGCTTGCTGCCCACGCACTCCACAGAATCTAACATGGCAGCCACTGCCGAGTCTAGGATAATGTTGTTTGTGTTACACAAGCGTTCATTCCACGACCCGTCCATGGTACACTCTGTGCTTGGGCACTGGCTGGGCGCATGCGGCATCATGCGCACCAGCCACATGCCTACGAGCACAGCCGCAGGTGCGAGTCAGCGGGCCGCAGCCAGGCCAGGCACACCAGCGTGCGGCATCACGCGGGCCCCATGCTCTGTTCTGCGGCCGCGCACGACATGCTCTTTTGCGCACCTCATCTTGCAATTGGTCCGGGCGTCTCATAGAAAAGAATACCCCCACCGGAAAGCACACACGCACACAAGCCACAGTGATCACCGTGCACATGTCCTGCAGCACACACACACACACACGCACTCACACACCAGTCGCACAGATTCAAGGTGTACATGCACACATAAGCCTGCAGCTTGAGCGGGCCTCATCACACAGCGCAGCCACTAACACGCCCCCCTGTTCGCACAGAGGCAGCGTGCTGTGGGCCAGCGGTGGTATTTGCGCCCGGCAGTGCACACATCGCCTTCCGTGTCAAGCGCACAGTCACACACAGTCAAGCACACAATTGATGCACCGTATCCATCACGAATTAGCCCCAAAAAGGATGAATGGCCCCGGAACGTTGTAGCGGTCAGCTGCACGCCTTGTTGACATCACACTAGTTGACACACGCGCACGCACACACAACACACTACGTCACACTGAGGATGCCATGAGCTGGTTGAGCGGCCCATGTGCAGGCCTGGTGGGAGAGAGAGGCACGTGCCGGGTCGGCATACCACAGCACGCTGCTACCACCACCACGCTCTGCACCCGTGCACTACCAACTTCCCTTATCATATGCAGCGCACACAGTCATTTCTTTCAGCAGCGGTGCCGCATGGGGAGCATCATAGCCGTGCAACTTAATGCTGCACAGCTGGTGTTGGCCACTACAGGCCACACAACTCCAGCGACAGCCGCCACATGTGCTTGCACTCATAGCCACACCTCATGCCATACCAGTAGTATGAAAAACATCACCCACACATAACATTAGCCACCTGCGTGTGTTTAAAACGGTCGCTCGCTCGCTCGCACGGCGTCAAGTATGAACTTGTAGCAGGCTTGCATGGCAAGCTCGTGTTATAGACTGTCCAAGCAACTCATCAGTCAAGAAAGCTGTCACGGTCAGGAGAGCTCCACGGCTCACATTCAAGGCTCGCCAACACCATCCATCAGGAATTCACCCTGCCAGATCCACGTCAAAAGGCCGAGCCAGTCAAGTCAAAATCATCTGCTGTAAGAGGTACAATCAGTGGTGGCACTGCTGCGGTCATTGTCAAGGGAAGAATGCTGCAGCCATCCACCATCTACGGACACGGCAAAGTCAACGAGGTGCAAAGGGAAGCAGGCAGCCAGCAGAGTGGCATGCCCGAGCCGCGTGATTACCTTCCATGCATTTCTCACCATGCAATGCGTTCACTAACCCAATCCTTGCTCACCCAGCTGCTTGGCCAGATGGCAGCCAGCCATAAAAAGCTGAGGAGTGCCATGATACATCCATGCAGCTAGCTGTTGCCAGCCAGCCCCAAGTGCCGAAGGACAAACCCACACAACCCAAGAGGCCACACATCAAACCCACCATTTCCCTAACCCAGTCATGAAACCCAAACCCATCTGAATCCAAATCCAGTCAAGCTGACCCTCCACTCCCACAACTGCGAATCGTTGTCATCGAGGCCCTGTCTTGCCTGTCTCACCCCAGCCATCCCAATCTTTCAACCATCCTGCCCACGGTTGTAAGCAGCGCCGGCGTCGACAGGCCTACGGGATGCTGCCCCGCCGGCCACTGCCGGAGCCGCGCTGCAGCGGCACAACGCGCGTGCCACCTACAGCGACGGGCTTTCCGTTGCCGCGCAGACCGGCAATGAGGGCACCGCCCACCACGACGCACCGCACCGCCTCCACCAGCACGACGCAGATGACGGCCAGCAGCGCGCACACGAGCGCGACAACGGATGGTGGCGTGGCCATAGCCACACCCGCGTTGTGCACCATGAGGAAGACGAGCACGAGCACATCCAGTGAGCTCAGCACACACTCGACCACAAGGGTGGCGACACCAGAGTACGGCCTCAACGCAATCACATACCTGTGACATGGGCAGGAGGAGGGCAAGGCACAGGTGATGGTTCAGTTTCCATGTGCGCCGTGGTCCACGGGCTCAGCAGGACAGGGATACTTGGTTTCGTTGGAGGCAAACAGGGAGTAGGTGTTGCACGTGGAGCAGCAGGGCAGTGGCGCGAGCTGAGCTTGGCATGCTGCAGCAGCAAGGGAGATGTCTCAGGTGTCGACCAACAAGAAGGCCCATAGAGGGCCACCAACACAGCAGGAGGTCCAGGCACACGGTTTGGACTGGGCGCACACTCACTGAGCGTACACTGCCTTGATGCCAATGGCCAGCCCCAGCTGGACCGTGGACTGGCCTTGTGCCACCCAGCCGCCCATCACGGCGCCCAGCGCCAAGACGTGCAGCAGGGACAGCGCATTGGCAATCAGGTAGCGGCTGTGGGCGCGCGACACGATCTGCGCGGCACCGCGGCAGCAGGGCAAGGAGAGAGGGCGCAGCGTCAGGCATGTCCGGGTGGGCCACTTGCATGCAAGCTGCGCTCCGTTAGCACCACTGGCTGCTGCTGTGCTGTCGTGCTGTCGTGCTGTCGTGCTGTCAAAGCACGTAAACATGGACCAGGGGCGACTGCAGCAGCACGGCACCGCACCCACCACCCCACCCAAGAATCACCCCCCCACCACCCATTCCTCCCTCCTGTCTTTCACGTCCCAGCCCCCTCACCGTATCCTGCGGTTCCAGTGGCCCATCAGTGCCCACCACATCATCCACCAGCCACGCAAAGCGGCAGAACCACGCGCTCTTGTCCGCCGCCGACGTCATCCACACCACCCGCCCCTCCTTGTCCAGCATCTGGCTCGGGCCCAGCTCGGCCTCACGGCGCGCGCGGCGCACGGCGTCGGGTGTGCGGCGAGCCTCTGCAGCAGCCAGCGCATCATCCTCCTGCGGGGGTGGCGTGTGCACATGTGTGGGTCGCAGCTGCCACATCCTGTTACAGGAGAGGCCAACAGACGCTGCCCATGACAGTCAATGATGGATGCAGCAAGGACACACAGCCACCAGGACCTGTAGTCACCAACGCCACGCTGGGTTTGATTCCAGCAGGCATCACGCCAGCAGGTTCGCTGGCCCGTGCTCCCTGCCATATATATATATATATACCACCAGCGTTCACGCACCTGCCGCCGCCGCTCGCGCCGCCGCCGCCGCTTCTCCTTCTCACGCTCCGCCTTGCGCCGCTTCTCCTCGGGGTCGGGCATTGTGTCCACCGCCTTGCGCGTGCCCAGCCGCAGCGCGTCACGCACTCGAGAGATGCGGCCTGTGGATAAGCGAGCGGGGGTGCAGGGCAGCAGGGGGTCTAGCCACTCAGGGGGTTAGTCACTCAGGGGGCAGCGTGGCCGCTGCCGCCTTTGCTGCTGCAGCTGCTGCTGTCGTTCATGGCTGCATGCACTCGCTCTCATCCAACGCACTCCCTGCATCTGTCAACCTGATAACCATTGCCTTTGACCTAATCATCCAGAAGGTTTCATCCCCCAAACCTCCCCGCCCACGCACCACGCTTGGGCTGGCCATTGGACCCGCGCTCCGCGTCCACGTTGAGCACGTCCGCGCCTTCAGTCGCCTCGCCCATGGGGCCCGGGCCCGCACGCACGGGCGCGTCACCCGTGGGCGACGGCTGCGAGCCGGTGGATGTGTCGAGGTCCATGGAGTTGGCTCCTGAGCCGGAGCCGGCATCCGAGCCGGAACCCTTGGAGGAGGACGCGGGTGGCGGTAGCCGCTGTGGTGACTCACGCTCGCTCGTCCTGCAGCAGCGGCGGGTGGTGAGAGCAGGGTACAACAGGGCGGGGTGAGAGAGGCCTCATCCGATGATTACACGCGGCCCCATACCTGTACCAGCAAGGTGGGCCCCCACATGCCGCCCTCCCTGCTCCTAACAGAACCCTCCCTGTTCTTACTGCAGCTGAAACACTGCAGCATTTTGGCTGCAGCACTCGGAACGAGCCTGTTGCTCAAACAGGTGCGCTGCCCGGCACTCACCACTTGATGAGCTGCGAGCGCAGGCGCACCGCCACTGCGTCGCCCTCGCTGGACGTCCCCGGCACCAGCTCGCCTGCTCCCTCCGACACGGCACGACCGTGCGCGCGCAGCGCGGTGGCACCGGGCGTGGCAGCGGCCTCGGGCGCGGACGTGGCACCGTCAGAGGTGCGACGAGGACGGCCGCGTGGGTTCAGCAGCCGCGGGATGGGCAGGAAGTCAACGCTGGGCACGCGCTCCGTGACTCCCAGCTCGCTGCTGGAGGCGGCTAGTGCGTCCTGCCGCCTACGTGCCACCTGACCTGAAGTGCCGTGCAGCGCGAGGGGTAGCGGCAGGCTGCCGCTACTGCCCCCGTCACCTTCCACACCCTCCACCACAGGTCCAGGCACGGGCGGGGGCGCGGCATTGGGTGGCAGCGGCGCGGACGGCGGTTTCGGCGGCATGCGTTGCGGCTGCTGCTGAGTGCCCCCGGCGCTGCCAGGCATTGGCATGTTGCGCTGGGGGGACATGATGGGGCGGGGCTGGGGCCCGGGAGCGCCCATGGCGCCTGGCAGGGGCGGAGGCGCGGGGTCTGCGTCCATGAGAGGCATCGCGTCCATCGGCATTGCCAGCACGGAGGGGCCACGCACGGGCGAGTTGCGGCGCACAAACAGCGGGCCTGCGCCCATTGCCTGCGGCGCGTACGCCATCGCCGGCTGCGGCGCACCCAGCACGCCGGGCGCCATTACCATCGTGGCACCGGGCTGCGCCTGCATCTGCGGCTCGCCCGGTCCGACCGGCACGACCTTGTTGCCGCCGGCACCCGGCTTGCCGCCCAGCAGCGCACCCAGGTAGCGCACCAGCACACCACGGTCCTGCTCTGACATAGGTGGCAGCCGCGCCGCCCATTGCTCTGCAGAGGCATCCGGGTCGGGCGCAACGACGACATGGCGCGGCGCGTCAAACCAGGTGACCCACAGCAGGTAGGAATAGATTGTGACGGCAATGACGCCCACGCCCGCGAGCGCGCCGATCGCCGCGCCGGCAGATGGCGCGTACTCGCGCTCCCAGATGGATGCACGCACGGCGGCGTGCACGCACGCGGGTGCGACAGCTGCCGCGACCGCGAGCACGAGCTTGGGCAACGCAACGTACAGCTGGATGCCGGCCAGCCGCATGCCAAGGTCCGTGGTCAACCACACAACGAGGTGCACCAGCAGTGCGACGCCCAGCGCAGCAGCCGACAGCTCGAGCGCTGAGAACAGGTCATACCAGGCCTGCCTGATCTCCGGCCGGATGTCATATCCCACAGAGTCATAGGTCGTCAGGACCACCGGCTGTGTCGCGATGGCATCAGGCGCCAGCACGTCCTCCTTGGATGCACCATACACGAGGAAGGGAGACGCACCGCCTGCTGTCATGTTGCGCAGTGCCCCCGCCACGGTCGTGGCCGCGTCGGCGATTGTTGTGGGCGGCGGCGGTGGTGGCGCCAGGGGTGCGAGCCGCGGCAGTGCCTTGGAGTAGTCGGTGGCAAAGGAGGTGGCTGAGCGAGGCGCCCAGTCGAGCCGCGCCCATGATGCCGCCTGAGCCGCAGACTTGTACGGCTCTGGAGTGTCAGCACTGATGAAGCGCGTGAACGCGATTGTCTGCAGGTGGCCCAGCGAGCGCAGCACGCCCGCGCCGCACGCGACCGCGGTCCAGCCAGGCGTGAACAGCGTGGACGACGCGCACAGCACGGCGCTCGTGCCGAGCGTGGCGGCCGATGCGGCGCGCAGCGCGGTGGCGGCCGCGGGCAGGTCCTTTGTGGGCACCATGACCGCAAGCTTGTTGGAGGGCACGCCCGGGTTGCCCGCATAGTCGGTGAACCCAAAGCTTGTCAGCTGCACCACCGCCTCCACGCCAGGTTGCCCATCCAGGGTGATGAGTGACGTGGTGTTGGTCAGCCGCACGACCGCGCGCACCGACGCGCCCTCCGCCGTCACGTCTGCCACACGCAGCGCCAGCACGGGCTTCGAGAAGTTGGCGGTCACCTCAAAGCTGCTGTTGGCGAGGCCCGGGTCCCTGGCCACAGACAGCGTGGCTGTGGGGTACTGGAAGTCAGCAAGGGTGGTGAAGTATTGGGGGCCAGTGGATGGGTTGCACGGGTCATCACGGAGCACAAAGTCCACGGGCCCCTCCTTGACCACACCCACTCGCAGCTTGTACACCTGGCCTGGGACAATGTCTATGGCAGAGCCGGAGATGATCTGGCCGCCACGGCCAACGCCCAGCAAGCACGTGTAGCGAGAGCCGCAGGTGGCCAGGTCGAACGGCTCTGCAAACTGCACCAGCAGGCTGAACTCGTAGCGCGACGTGTACGCAGGTGCGTACACGACAGTCGCAGGCCGCGCCTTGCACGTAGTGGTCAGCAAGTTGGACTGCACGCACACGGCAGTTGGGCAGCAGGGACATTAATGCTGGAGACGGAGGTTTGTGTAGCAGGCATCGACGGCGTGTATGTGTGTATGTGCAACCCTTTGAGCCCGCAACATCTCTTGCTATCCCTTAGATAGAGCTCCAGTTGATGCGCTGCAACCCTAAGCCCCTCGCAGCATGCCGCCGCTTACCCGGATGCCAAAGTCGACTGCTGTGACATAGGGCGTGCCGTAGTTGGACGCGAGGCCCGACTCTGAGAGGAAGAGGAAGGACACGTCGCCCGCGTTCTCCTCAATGCGCGCAAGCAGCGCCTGGATGCGCTGCGTGTCGGCGGTCGCCTCGAACACGATGCCCGTCTCAATCACCAACGAGCCTGCATTGGTGTGTGTGCACATATGGAGTTATGAATGATAGCTGGAGGGGGGGAACAAGCCAGCGTTGAGGAGTCGGAGACATGTGGGGAGAGATTATCATAATGCAGCTCCAGCAAGGCTAGCCTGGCTGCATGCAGCCCACATGTGCAGCTGCTCATGCACAGCAGCAAACCTGAGCAGGTGGGCCAGACTCAGCAGGAGCGTGAGCATGCCTCACACAAACACACCTGGCTTGATGTCGATGATGATAACGTTTGCCAGGTCCACGCCCGCAGCCTCGGCCAGCGCGGTGCGGTAGCGCAGCCGGAAGTCCTGCTCAAGGAACGGGTCGTCCTGCAGCGATGAGATGTCCAGCGAGGGCCAGATGACCACAATCGTGATGGTCGGCAGTGCGTCTTCTGGCGGGAAGGGCGGGAACGGCGGCAGCGGCTTGGGTGGTGAAGGAGGTGGTGGAGCCGGAGGATCGGGAGGAGGCTGTGGTGCCGGCGGCGAGGGTGGGTAGGGCGGCGGGGATGGGGGCTGTGGCACAGGCGGGAGCGGCGGTGGTGAGGGCGGCGAAGGCACCGGGGGAAGGGGCGGCGGCGAGGGCGGTGGCGAGGGGGGCCCAGGGCTTGGCGGCTCCGGTGGTGGTGAAGGGGGCTGCGGCGGCGGTGGCTCCGGGGGGGAGGGGGGAGGTGACGGGGGCAAGGGTGCGGGTGGCAGCGGCGGCGGGCTGGGCGGCTGTGGTGTTGGTGGAGGTTGGGGGCAAGCACTGCCCAGGCCCGTGCCTCCGACTGACACGACGGCACCAGCGACCCAAGAGGGTGCGATGGCACCGCACATGGCGGTGTTGCCGGACAGGACGACCTGCAGCCCTGGCGCTGTCAGGCCTGCAACCCAGCCTGCCGGGATGTCCCTTGTCAGCAGGTTGTTGGACAGGTCCACGCTGACCAGACTCCCCAGGCTGCTCCACTCAGGTGGCAGGCTGCCAGCGATCGCATTGACGCCCAGGCTAATAGAGGTGAGGCCGGGCTGTAGGCCAGGGATCGTGCCCCACGCGGCCGGCAGCGTGCCGCCGAGCGCGTTGTTAGACAGGTCCAGGGCCTGGAGCCCTGTCAGCCACATCACCTCAGGTGGCACTGTGCCGGTCAGCTGGCTGAAAGGCAGAGCCAAGGACGTCACGGTGGCGCCAGCGCAGGTCACACCAGTCCATGGGCCCACGCAAGGGTCGCCGCCTGGCAGCCAGTCGGTCAGCAGGTTGGTCGAGTCCCCAAGCGCGGCCTTGATAAGTGCCATGACATCAGTGGCCGCAGGCGGGGACGGTGGCGCGGGCGGTGGGAAGATGGGCGGCGGGGAGGGTGACGGCGGCGCGGGCGGCAATGGCGGGCCGGGGCACGGGTTGGGCACACCAGTGCTGGTGAAGACAAGCTTGGTGGCATCTCCACCAGAGAACGGATTGAGCCCGCATAGTCGTGTGTTGGACGACACAATCACGCGGGCACTGGCCGAGCCCAGGACGCCGGTCAGGCCGGCGCCCCAGGCAGCGGGGATGGAGGAGGATAATGAGTTGGTGGCCAGATTGAGCTGCGTGAGCGCTGTGAGTGCGGACCAGGCCGTGGGCAGCGTGCCCGTGAGGGTGTTCTGTGACACGTCCAGGACAGACAGCAGGCTGAGCTCGGACCACGACGGCGGCAGTGTGCCTACCATGGCATTGCTGCGCAGGGTGAGCGAGCGCAAGCTCGTCACATAGCGCAGCACGTCCGGCAGCGTGCCAGCCAGGCACTTGCCGACAAGCGACAGCCCCGTGACTGTACCGCCTGTACAGCTGACGCCTGACCATAATGGCGACGCTGTGCACGGGTCGCTGCCGGCCCAGGTCGTGAAGGGGCTGGGGCAGGTGGCCGTATAGTTGAGCGCAGCCGCCACAACCAGCAGTGACACAGAGGCTGACGGGGGCAAGGGAGGGGGCGATGGCGGAGCGGGCGAGGGCGGATCTGGTGGTGAAGGGGGCAGGGGGTACGGTGGGAGTGGGGGTGAGGG
>BDCZ01000468.1:22485-34763 GCA_001662365.1 Chlamydomonas applanata | reverse complement strand
CCGTCATGGCCCCATGGGACGCTCACCCCCCCCCCCCCTGTCGTGTGTTCAATCCACGTGCTTCCATCCTCGAGCACCCCTCAGGAGCATCAGCCACAAGCGGCAGAAGTAGAAGAAGGTACCACACTGGCACCCCTCAGTCGTTCACACACCCCTCCCCACCACAACACTGATCAGATACGCGCACGCCCACCACCCCGAAGAATAGCCCGCAACGCCTGTGCAGGCCATGCCCATGCCGAGCAAAGGAACCCCCCAGCCAGCCCCGCCTGCCGGTGTATGTACAGGCAATCAGGGGTGCTGGCAGGGTGGCCCAGTGCAGGGGCGCAGGGGCCAAGGACATGCCTGTGTTAGCACCAGGCCTGTCGGTGTTGTTGTATGTACTTGTAGGCCGCTGGTGATGGAGCGCAGCCGCCCCCACCAGGCGTGCAACTGCCCCCATCCTCCTCCGGGCCTCCTCCCGTCTCTTCAACTTCCATGCGGTTACCGCGCGCTGGTGGTGAACCACACGAATGCAACCTGCAGGCACCGCGCAAGCACACGAGCGTAGCACAGCCTTTGGTCAGCACATGCACATCGTGTCTTCGTGTGTCTGCTCACACCTTTGTGATACTGTACGCACAGGCCAGGGCCCCTCTCAGAAGCAGCAGCAGCAGGCTAACACTCCCAGCCCGTCCGTGCAGCATTAATTACCACGCCTGTGCACACTGGCTAGTGCTCACAGCAACACACCCTGGCTACACCCACACCCACAAGAAGCCGAAACCCCACAGCCCCACCGCCCACGCTCCCTGCCGCACCTGGTGCAGTGCAGTTGAGGTGGCCCATCCCTTGAAGGCACCCAGGTAAGCACCCTTGGGGGCAATCGCGTCAAAGGTCTTGGCGCCCTCACCCTCGTATGGCTTGCCAATCTGCAGGTGGCGCAACGCAAGATGAGGAACAAATAGAGTGGGGCCGTCAGTGCGCACGATGCACGCCTAGGTAATCACACCCCGGGGAAGCATAGGACAGAGGGTCGACATGCCCCTGTCACATGCCGTATCCATCGATGCACGCGATCGCCTCCTGTGTCATTGTCCCAAAGCAGGCACACGACAGCCATTGCTCCAGGCTGCCATGAAGAGACTGCAGCGTGTGGTACACCACTGTCACCAAACCGCAGCCCAAATCATAACATCCACTGCTATGAGCCCAGCTTGTTGGCTGACCCACCGTGACTTGGAAGCCATTGGTGCCCAGGAAGGTGAAGGATGCAAAGTAGCCAAACTGGCCCTGGGTGTAGGTGCCCTTGATCTGCATGGCCACACGCAAGGTAAGGGAGGCAACCAGTGAGTAGCACATCTTGATTTCCACACTGGACCACGACAACATGTCTGCACATGACTTGTGTGTTCGTGTGTGTGTGAGCAAAACTGGCTGTCCCAATCCCATCCAGCCTGCCCAAGCCTGGTGCATCAGGGCTTGAAATGCAATCATGAACGGCCCTGTTAATAATAAATAACAATAACACGGTGTTTCACAACGGCCCTGATCCTGCAAGGAAACCAGTGCGCACAGGCATACAGTAGTCACAGTCAACCGGCACCTTCCATCCCGTCCCCTCCCAGCCCCACATCTCCACCCACCCCAGCCTGGCCAATGCAGCCGACCAACCTACAGCCCATCCACCCGGCCCGCCAGCAACAGCCATTGAGCACAGCCAAGTCGCTGGGGCCAGCTGTGCCGCACCCGTGCAATCTGGGCCGTCACAGGAATGGCCATCGAGCCGTTGATCCACTTGTTGGCGCCGTGGCCCTGCACGTACTGCCCGTATGTGATGGACAGCGCGCTATAGGACAGGTCCAGGATGTAGCCCACCTTGGTGATGCGGCCCTGCCTGTGGGGGCAGTACACAGACACCCGAGGAGCAGTACAGATATCAATGAACATGGGCATGCGCATCACAAGCTTCGGACCTCATCTCATCACAGCGTTTAGGGAGCACAGCACAATCCCTTCAAAAGGTTGTGAGGCCCCAGCGTGCAGCCCTCGTGCGCGCCGCAGGTGCAGGCTGTAGGGGCGTGCGTGCTGGTGCAGCTGCCCAGCTCGGATGCAATGCTCTTCAACGCAGCAACAGGACGGTGCAGGTCACCTATCGCAACACGGTTCGCAGCGCGGCTGTCCACATCGCCATGCTGCTCAGCACCACAGCGGCTGGTGAACAGGTCCCATGTACATGCGGCAGGCAGGCAGACGCACTTGAGGCCGGTGTTTGTATCATCAAAGGACTTGGTGCCATTGCGCGACCGCGCCCCAATCATGCCCGTAGAGCCAGCCAGAGTGACGTACGCTGCGCGGCAGGGGGCCGCCAGAGTACGTTTTAGGTCACCGTGCATGCGTTGCATGCAGGCAGAATGCTGCATGCGTGGGTCAGGCATGCCAGGTTGGCGGGGTACTAGAAAGACTGCGTTGGCATGTGGCAGCGCTGGCAGGGACGCAGCTCTACAGCATGCTTTACAATGTGTGGGCTGTGGGGGTGGCAGTGCGAGCTTCCTGTGGCGGGCTCACTTCTGCGGTGTGACTGTCTCTCTTCTGTGGTGGGCTCACTCACCAATGACCTTCTGGGGCTTGGCCCAGATGAGCTGGAGGGTGACGAGGCGGTCCTCAGAGTTGGTGCCAGCCACAGCGGCCAGGAAGCCATCATAGGGGGCGTTGAAGGTGGCGGCCTTGGCCTTGCCATTGTACCCGCCGAACTGGTACTGCTTGCCACTCTTGGTCGCAAAGACCATGCTGGTGAAGGCACCGGGCGTGCTGCCAGTGCTCTCTGTGAAGTAGAGCGTGACGGTCGTGATCTGCTCCTTGATCTGCTCGCTGAAGGCAGCGTCGACAGGCAGGCCGTGGTTGACCTTGGTGGTGTCGTACCAAAGGGATAAGCCTGCATGCACAGGGAGAGTGGAGTTGCAGCCGCCATGGTGTGCGCAAGCGCAGCAACGGGGCCGCGGGTGACGGAGGAGCGCAAGCAGGAACAGCATGCGATCGCAGCCACAGCAGTGCTGCGGCAGCATGCATGGTGCTTGCGTGACAGCGTGCAGCACTGTTGTGAGAGCTGCATGGCACATCATGCCATGTCCTCACAACCCTGGTCATGCGTGCTGACTCTTGACCGCACGGAGTGCTGCGCAAACGTACCCGCGTCCGCACTTCAATGCAATGCTGTACGCAGTCTGATGCTAGTGTGGTGTTCGCAGCAGCGTGAAACTCCAGCGTCCAGGTTTAGTACATGAGCATCAACCCCAGCGCACCTGAGCGGCCATCCGTCTTGGAAACGAATGCAACCCTCCCAATCAGGCCCTTCGACAGGAAGTAGTTGGAGTCATCAAACTTGGTAGTGATTGCGATGCCCCCTGGCCCTGCTCCACCTTGCGCAGGGCTCTTCGACACGATGTCATAAGCATCTCCTGAGGCTGGAGCAGCACAGAGCCGCAGTTTAGTGTGTGGTGTGCTGACCGACACAACCCTGGACCATGCCAACTCCCTGAGCAGACCCCTGTGCTCAACGTGTGCAGCCGCGGACACGCCTTACCATCTGCGTAGGCGCTGGCTAGTAGGGCCGCCCCCAACAGCGCCATGGACAGAGCATAACTGCTCCCCCGTTGGGACACCATTCTGGCTCAGCGTTGCGTTCCGCTTTGTGGATATCTGCTATGTAAGCTCAGTTCAGGCCAGCAATTGATACAATGGTTGTGGTGCTGAAATGACGAGGGTGGAGTTGGGAGTTACAGGTCAGGGTCACTCGGGCCTCAATGGCCTCCTTGCCTCCAGCGCGGCACCAAATACACACACGCATGTCGGCATCGTGGCAGAAGCCCGACTGATCAACGCCACCCATGTCCTGCACCAGGATCGGCGATCAGAGAAACTCAACGGATCCATTCCACTGGAGTTGCGGCGCAGATGATGCTTGCGTAAACTCATCAACAGGTGCGTCAGAAAGGCGCTGCGCAGGTTGATCCAAGCCCACACAGCATGGCAAGCAGCCAAGCATACGCCAGCTGTCGTTGCGCATACGCTGGCTGTGGACTCAGACAGAGCCCCGCAGTCCCCAGTTACACCGCATACTTGCAGTCCCACTGCATTGTTCTGGCTGTTCACGCCCGCCCCAGGGCGCGAAGCATACACGCGAGAGCATATGACTGATATGAGACATGACCTTTGCATGCAGACGGCATGGGCCCTAAGAATGCGATGCCATGTTTACCAGCCGCTGCTGCCTGCTGGCCAGTGCTTGCTGCACGGCTGCAACCCGGAGCGCCTCCAGCTGCTCAGCTGCATCCTGTATCGCACGTGCAGCACCTCCTGGCACAGCCTTCATGCCCGCACGTGCCCCCTTTGCGGATGCACCACGCATGCCCACAGACCCAGGCCCCGCACCCGCATTCTCTGCTAATGACTCATACATGGCAAGGGCTGCTGCTGCGCCGCCATCACTGGCAGTTGTCCGCTTGACGGCACCAGCCTTAGCCACTTGGCCGCGCATGTGCTGCTGCCTCGAGCCTGTGTTGGTTGCATCGCCAAGCACCGCACGACTTGCACTGCCCATGAGGGCTGCTCCCTGGCTGGACGTGTTGGCACCACCAGAGCTCGTGTGCGGCGTGCTGCTGCTCGCGCCGCCAGCGCTTGTGCGCCGACTGTCCACACCCTGCCACTGTGGGCGTTCCTGCGTGCGTTTTACCAGAGACATGCCGATGGGCTCAGGCACACAGCTGGGTGATGGCACAGCATGTTGCGGGCATGTTCATTGGTTAAGGTTAAGGTTACACAGGGAAGAGCACAGCGCACACCGAAAAAACAGCGCACGCGGCCGAGGCCGACCCTCCCTGCAGGAAAAGAGGAAAGCGAGGCGGAACAGAAGCAGCAGGAGAAGGAACAGAAGGAAAAGAAGCAGAAGAAGCAGGACCGGAGGGAGAACAGGAAGAAGAGATTGGTAACAATGCACTGGCTGATGTGCACACACGGTGTGTCCATAGCTGTAGTGCAGCTGCACGCAGCAGGGGCACAGCAGTGCAGTGGGCGGCGTTACCTGGACCGCGGCTGCGGCTGCCTCCTTCCTGCGCTGTGCCTTGGCACCGAGCTTTTGCGCAGCTGCCAGATCCTGCAGCGTGGTGCCCATTGATTGCAAGAGCATGATCGGCAAGCACAGCTGGTTGCTTACGAGGTGTGAGGACCAGACCTGGGAGAAGGCTGCATGCTCTGACCTGTCCCAGCACACCTGCAGTTTGCATCTGGCCACATATGCTCCCTGTGCTCCCTGTGCTGAGATGCTTGCAGGCGCCACATCAAGGCAAAGGCACACCGGTTGAGCAGTGACGCACCTGCTTGACTCGCCACACGTCCTGGTCCTGGTTGACCAGCTGCCGCCGTAGGTCAGACACCTGCCATGCAGCACAGGAGGTGCAGGGACGAGCAGGCTGGGAGGGGGTGGGGTTGATCTAAGGCGATGCAAGGCATGCCGCGCAGCTGCTGCATGCACAGCAAACTGCACAAGGCATGATGCGTGTTGCGGCCGCTGGTTCAACGCACTGAGCACGCCCAGCTGCCTTTGGGTGCACACTCAGTGCACACCTGCTCCAGAAGGCGCTTGTTCTCACTGATGAGGGTCATAGCGTGACTGGAGCGCGACTCGCACTGCTGCTGCAAGTGCGTCTTGTCTGCGGTCAGCGCAGCCACCTCTGCGCGCAGCGCCTTGTTCGCCGCTTTGGTCTCGTCCAGGTCCTGTGTGCATCAGGCATGGAGAAAGGCAGGCTGTGTGTTTGGGCAGGGTGCGTGCATGGTGCATGGAGCAGCCCTTGGACACACGCCCTGCATCTTCTCTTCACCTTGATATAGCACTCTGCTTCACTCGGCATCATTGACAGCGCGTCTTGCAGCATTTTGCGACGGGCCTCCTCAACCTTTGACGAGGTCACCTGCTTCGTCTGCATGTGTTTTGTCAGCTCGCCCTTTAGATATACGTTGTCTGCCAGCAGGCTCTGTATTTGCTCCGCAGTGGCATGTTCTCGAGCTGCTGCCTGCTGCTGTCCCTCAGCCCGCTGCTGCCTCTCCTCTTCCAGCTGCGACTGGAGCTTTGAAACAAGCTCCAGGTGCAGCTGCGACTCGTTGTGCAGGGAAGGAATGGCATAATCTTGGAGGTCCTTGACTTTGGCCTCAGCTCCTGACAGCTGCTCCTTAGCCTCAACTGCCAACGCTCTGAAGTACGCCACCTCACCCTCCAGTTGCTGGATCCGGACATCCTGTTCTGCGCATTTCCTCTCGTAGAAGGCCCAAGGTCCATGCAGACTAACACTCTTCATGCTGTAAGATTAACCCTTACATGCCCATCTGCGCACGAGGCAGGAGGCACAGAGAGAGGAGTCGGTTGGTCAGTTAGCCGGTTTTCGTGATTAGCAGCATGGCAGTTGGCGCTTTGATTTTGTCGAGGAAGATTATGGATTAAGAAGTTCGTGCCTGCATTGCTTGTAACACGGCTGGGCAATGGAGGTGGCCATGGAAATGGCCATGCTACTCAGCGCCTTCCCTGGTGCACATGTCCAGGCAAGCAACTATTATGTAGCTGGGGACGTGCTGCACACTGCTCACCAACAGGACACGTGCGCGCATGCAACACGACATGCGCACCACACGCACGTCATGCACGGCACCACACATCATGCTTGGCAGGCGTGCGCCCTGTGCGTGCAGGTTGAGCCACCTGCATTGCACCAAGCTGTTGTGATGATTGGGCAGGGATCAACCGAGCAGGATGAGGTGAACATTGTCGTTGTGTCTCCCTGTTGGCTGTGTGTCGCCTGCACGTAGTTGTGGTAACCAGATAAATAACACGGCGTTTCACAGATTCATCTGCTTGCCGGAGCCCTCTCAACCAGAAATTCCTAAAGACCATAGAGATCCAGGCGCCTGCACCGGCTGCACGAACGGACATCTTGTAGTTGTGGTGTTCTGTGCAAATGTAATCCAACATGGCAGGTCCGAGCAGCCATCGCACATGCCTATTTGCAGATCGAGTCCCTAGTGGCAGCAGCTGGTGCATGCCCATCCAGATCCATTTCAATCCATCTGAGGTGGGTCAATGCAGGATGTTGCATGTTTGGTCGCCTGGCGCTGGGTGTATACTGTGTGGGAGTGTGGTGTTTCTGTCTTGGCGAGGCGAGCAAACCCATGCAGCCGACCCACAAACGCATACTGTACTGCTGACCCACCCATGCATAATGTACCGCCCTGCTTACGATTACGCGCCTGCTCCCGCAGCCACAACAAGGCCACCAATGCAACGCTGCACATCCACCTGGCACCAGACTACCCCGACCATTCAGCACAAACAGTTGTCAGCTCTGGTGCAGTCCATTGTGACAGCGCATGGTGCAGCCATGTGCAAGCTCAGGTGCAGGAGGCAGCAGACATGGCAGCATCACAGGGCGAGCCTTGCCTGTTTGAGATCGCCAACGTATTCCAAGGCCATCTTGAAACACAGCATGACCTCACAGCAGCAGGGAGGTCAGTAGGCAACCCTGCACAAGGCTGCCCAGATGACTCATCAAGCGCTGACCCATACCCACAGCAGCAGGTAGAGGCAGACTGCAAACAAGGCAACCAGGTGCAGCAGCATCTACAGCAGCCACCGATCCATGTTATGCTCATCAAGATCGACCACATGTACAACCGGGGGCTGTACACGCGTACCATCAAGGGCTGGGCAGCTGACCTGGAGCTGACAGGCAAGTGCAATCAGAGCGGACAGGCCCATGCTACACACTGTCCGCTGGCTGCAGCACATCCATGTACCTTCAGTCTTTCACCCATGCCTTGCCAGCGTGTTGCATACGCATGGCCTGGATGCTGCCGTGCTGATATGCGTGCGAGCTGCTGCTGCGCCAAATGGTCTGCCCCACCTGTCATCGATCAGCTCGTCCGTGTGCTCCTTTCCTCCTTCGAGTCTTCAATCAACTTGGTGGTCTACTGTACACCTGCATGCATAATTAATAATAACACCTGCATGCAGTGCGCGGCGCTTGTTAGGAAGCTAGTAGGAAACGCGGTAACATGCCTATTCGAGCCTTAGTAAGCTGGTGCTCACACAAGCGGTGCTCTGCATGCTGCATGCTGGCATGCAGGGAGGCTGGTGCTTCTTGAACAGGAGCGAGGCCTGGGCATGGTCCTTATTCTACTGTATCTAGAGGGCCCAGCAGAAGACCTAGCCGTGTACCTGAAGTTACATCGCACAGAAGTGGTTGATCTTGACAGGCATGGGCGCAAGTGCAGGGAGCGTATGATGTATGTGCTGCTGCAGCAGCCGAGCGCACTCGGGCCGGCCACGCGCGCGTTCCAAGATTTCAGGTGTGCGTAGCGCAGCTCCCGACACGCCGTGTTATTATTATTGTTAATATTGTAGAGCAGCTCCGCGCTCTTTTCCATCAGCTGCGCGCTGTTTTCTCATTGTACTGCAGCTCCTGCAGACAGGTGGATTCTTTGTGATGCGCCATACTGCTGATGGCTGACCATTGTGCAGCTCAGCACGGATGTCTGCTGGAACATGTGACGAGCAAGGTTGGAACGGGGCCACACTGCCGTGAGCCATCCAAGTGGCCCCATCCATCCATCAAGATCCTTCGCAATGTATCACAGGGAGATGAACGTTTGCATGATGCTTCAACACGCCGCCGTGCGCTCTCCCCGTGTGGCATGCGCGTGCAGGGAGGTGCTCGTGGCCAGCCTAGGAGAGGCAGCAGACGTGCTCAGTGCTGCTGGCATGGGTCACATGGCACGGGAAGCAGCAGGCCTCAAGGCGAGCGGCTCATGAAGCCATGATGTGCAAATGTGCATGCCATTGAATGCGTGGCAGGGCGTGGGAGATCCGCCCCCAGGCCTGTGCAAACGTGTTTCAGCCAAGGGCTGCAATGGGCATGCATGCGTCAGCACTCGGTTGCCTCGTTGGTACGTAGGCAGAGGTCCAGGCAGAGTTCTATCTGTGCAGCAGCACGGCAGCTGGGCTAACGCCGACCACATTCCGGTGCAGCACAAGGCGTTGCTGGTGGCAGGGGCGCGGGCAGAAGCTGAGGACTGCTGCAGCGCGAGCGGTTTGGCAGCAGGCACAGAGGTGGACCAGAGGGCCTGACATCGTCCATGTGCGATGTACACAACAGTACAGGTGATAAAGCGCCAGTTGTCAAGGGTGTGCGCAGCTGCACAGCTGAAAATACCCAAACCGGCAGCACCGCAACAGGTGCTGCTATGATGCATGGCTGTAAATCCTTGATAAAGGCAGCGTGGATTTGAATGGTTCCAGTACAACTGTTGTTGCGCCAACATGTGATGTACCTCATCGAGTAAAGCTTCACGCAGCAAGCCGCAGTTTGAAAGCATGGCGACTGAAGATGCTCAAACAGCTTCGCCCAACGAGGTTGAGCTTACGAACGGCCATCCGCCAGCTCCCGGGCCCCCCATTGGCGATGCCGTCGCTGCCGGGGTCATCAAGTGGACAGTGGGAACGGTCTTTCAGACGCTGGGTGTGTTTATATTCGCCGGCCTTGCAGGTGATGATGTGCATGGTGCCTGCTGGCATGAGACCATAACATGCTGCACAGCGCATGTGCACTATGGCGGCAGAAGAAGACCACACCAGAGGATGTCCGTGGGGGGTTGCCCGCAACACGGCCTTGCGCTGCCCAACTCATCAGCTGCATGCCTGCTTGGCCGGGCTGCAGAGATAGGAGGTGGTTGGCTCATGTGGCAGACAATACGAGAGAAGAAGCCATGGTACTACTGCGTGGCAGGTGTGTGGCCTGTAGATGAACTGCTGTGATCTTGAGCAGCAGCGGCAGCTCACACGGAAAGACTGCATGCCTGCTTTATCGCCATGCCTGCATGCAATGCAGCTGATCCATGGTGCCGTGCACGCTGCCGCCAGACGTGTTTGGGCACTGCGCAGCGGCGCAACAGGTAGCGACACTATGGGATGTGCCGTCCGCCAAGCCGCGTGTTCCCAGAGCTGCAGCCATGCGCGTGCACACTCCACCGCTCACTCTCGATGGCCTGCAAGGGTTGATGTTCCTAGCCAACCACAGATTGGTCTCTGCCCACCCGCTGCACTTGACAGGTGCCCTCGTCCTCACGGCATATGGCGCCATCCCAACCCTGCAGCCCGAAGGTGCCTCCTTTGCACGCGTCTATGCCGTGTACGGGGGTGTCTTCATCGTCATGTCATATGGCTGGGGCTGGGCGGTGGACGGTGTGCGGCCCGACCGAGGCGACTGGGTGGGGGCTGCGCTGGCTCTGGCCGGCGTGGCGCTTGCGTGGTTCTGGCCCAGATGACGCCCCGAGTACACACGGCACACCCACAGGACCGTGACACGTGGTGCTGGAGTTTTGGAT
This sequence comes from Chlamydomonas applanata, assembly GCA_001662365.1. Classification (NCBI taxonomy): domain Eukaryota; kingdom Viridiplantae; phylum Chlorophyta; class Chlorophyceae; order Chlamydomonadales; family Chlamydomonadaceae; genus Chlamydomonas; species Chlamydomonas applanata. The sequence continues at coordinate 24,359 of BDCZ01000468.1, read as the reverse complement.
TTCTGGTGCGAAGGGTGGGGTTGGGAGGCGGGGGCGCAGCCTACACGGCAGGAGTGGCGGCCGTCCTGCCTTCGTGCCTACCCTACCTTGCCACCAGGGTGGCCTGCAGCCCACCAGCTGCAGGACAGCGGACCCTGCAGCCCACCCCTTCAGGGCACAACGTGCCTGCAGCGCTGGATTGCCCCGAGCGTAGCGGCCAAGCGCGCGGGAGGGACCAGGCACGGCAAGCTGCTCAGCGTCAGATGGATATCAGGTCCGGAACCAGGTCGCCGAGCGCACACAGCCCCACACACCACCTGTCTACCGTGTGGGACGAGATGCGTGGCATGCTGGCCTGGCAAGCTGCCTTGAAGGCACGCACAGTTAGGTGCATGCCTCCAAAAGCCGCCCTCAAGGCCCGCGTACAAGGCCCTGGCTGCCTGCTGCCGCACACCCCAGCTGCTCGTGCACAAGACCGTGCTGATTGTGCAACAGCCAGCTTCATGGCGCAGCACGTTATCGCAACGCAACAAGCGGCATGGCCACCTCTGCTCACCAGCCCCGCCGGACCCTGCCCCAGCCCCAGGCACCAACAAGTCCCATGCTGACTGCTGGGTGACATCCTTTGAACCTAAGCTTACCAAGGCGCCCCACGAGCCGCAAGAGGCACCGTGTAGCTGCCAGAAGCTGCTGCGGCAGGCACCATTCTGCACATGTGCGAGCGCCAGAGATGCCTTCAATGCAGCGAGCCATGAGCCGTGTTGCTGCAGCACCAGCAGAGACCCAGGTTCTGATAACGCGCGCTGGCAATCATCGGTCCCTGCCACTGACACTGCAGCTGGCCTGAGTTGGGATATACACCTACAGGGTCTGTTGCTGCCATGACCCTGACACTGCTTGGCAGCCTGTTCCAGCAGCGGATGCTGCACAGTGTCGAATTGTACACAGCGCAACTCAACAGTTTTGTTACAAGACGTATGTAATCAAGTGTACTGCTTGCTCTTGTCAACCTATTGACAACCACGCGACCAGCGCGCATTTTGTGTTCTCTCGAGTCCAGAACACACCACAACGCAGGGACGAGGGAGAGGACACTACCTGAAGGACTTACGAGGCAGCCGCAGCTGAATGTGTGCTATCAGGCAACAAACAAACCCAACACAGCAAAGAGAGCGAAAGCAGAGCCCCAGTGTGCGCAGGGCGAGCGAAGCCCACACAATCCAACCACCACCACCTGTTGAGACGCTTCGTGCATGGGAACTGAAACCAGGGAGCACCGAATGCCAGCACACACAAGATCCAGTGGGCAGGCCTGTACCCTACGGCACCAACATGCCTGCCAAGCTGTGGCTATGACCTACACAGTAGGCATGGGTGCTCCGATCTACTCATACACAACATGGCTGCACCGGGGCGGCGCACAAAGCCGCACATGCGTGATGACAGCTTCGAACACGTCTGAATGAGGCACGACAATGCATACCGTATGATGGGAGCTGTTACCTGCAGCCATGCAGGCGCTGCACCACAGCCACCATCCACAGACCTCCGGGGTACATGCAAGGCACCTAGCTCAGCTCTCTACCCCAGGGACAACGTAGAAAGGAACTGTGCAGAACTTTGGGAATCATCTTCTCATATGTCCCTCAACCTGCAGGTATGCTAGGCATGCAAGCGAACCCTTTGCTTGTGTGCACTCACAAAACATCACCGCCGGCTCCCACCGCCGCTACCGTTTGCAAGGCCCGAAGCTGTCCAAGCCTTGAAACTGTTGCGCCACGCAGCCACCGACTGTAGCGTCGGCGCCATGAGCTGCTACCCCAGGGCAGGCAGGTGCTGGAAACGTACACTTCATACTAGCCATACACCCCTGCTATCAAAAGGGCCATGCACGC
>BDCZ01000468.1:8969-21650 GCA_001662365.1 Chlamydomonas applanata | reverse complement strand
CCCCCGTCCCCCCGCCCCCCCCCCCCCACACACACACACACATCCAGTATTCATGTCGCTGCCAGAATAGGCACACCAAATGCTGGCGACTGCGGCGTGTGGTAGTCCACACTGCTGTCTGTGCTGCTAGCAGCCCGCACCGGCGACATGCGGCTGCTACCGGAATTACGGGGCAGCGCAAGCGACCCAGCGGAGCTACCCAACCACAATCCTACGACATCCATTGCTCAGCAGGCGCCAGAGCAGGTGCTGAGAGATCGCGCCGAGCCATGTACATCAAACCCTGATGAGATCGCCACCACAGCCAGCTATATCAAACTCCGTGCAGCCACACAGCCTGCCTGGAACCGGGCCGCCACAGTCACGACAGCCCTTTCTTCAAAGCCAAAGCAACGCCCATCGGCATGGCCCAGCCCCACAGGCACACACATGGTCGAGCCTGCGCGCCAGCTGAGCTCCACATGGCCGTGACCCCACTCAATAGCCCACCAACATCTCGCACAGGCAGACCGGCACCGGTATGATGTGTGCTACAACCAGGCCATGCGCCTACCACTCTGTCAATGATGACCAAATGGAAGGTAGGCGTTGTGGGTACGCCAGCGCCGGTGGAAGCTATAGCTCACTAATTCCTAGCACACATCATCCACCAGGATGGGGTGGCTCACCACGGCCTCGTGCGCGCGCTGGCGGGCACACTCCACAGACTGCTGCAGGTCCTGCTGCTGCTGCTGCTGCTGGTGGGCGTCGTGGGAGGGGGCGTCGGTGTGGTGGGGCGCGAACATGGGGGCCTCAGCTCGCAGGTTGCGTGCCGCGGCGTCACCATGCAGCTGAGCCGCGGGCGTCGTGGGTGCAATGGGGGTTGAGCCACTTGATGTTGAGCTGCGTGCAGACGAGGGCGGAGGGGCAGTCACCGGCGGTGCCCACTCCACTGCATCCGCACGCAGCTTGCGTGTCGTCGGGTTGGGTACCCACCGGCGGGCGGCCGCACTGGGAGAGGGCTCAGGAGTGCCCCCCGTCTGGCCACCTCCTAGAGGAGGGAAGGCAGAGTCATACTCCTCTGGCTTTGGCTTTGGCTGGTTGGATGTGTGGCTCTTGCCTGCATGCCCGCCATGCTGCTGCTGCTGCTGCTGCTGGGCTGCGGCCTTGCCACCCGTGCCCCCGCCTTTGCCTCCCTTGCCCTTGCCCTTGGCCCCGCTGCCAGCTGGCTGGCCAGCATGCGCGTTGGCACCGTTTGCAGCGTGGTTGTTGTGGTGGGCAGCTGAAGCGGCGGCAGCACGCTTGGCTGCCTTGCCGCCCTTGCCCGTGCCCTGAGTCGCGGCAGTGCTGCCGCCTTTGCTGGGGGTAGCTGGCGCCGGGGCCGGCTGCGAGTGGTGCTGCCCCTTCCCATGCTTCCCCTTGCCGTGACCATGACCGTGGCTGTGCCCCGCGGGCGCTGCCATGGGCGCCACATGTGCATGCACGTCGTCCATGTGGCTGCAGCTGCCGGCCTCAGACACGGTGTATGCGTCAGACGGGGGAGCTACCACCGCGGCAGACGCGTCTGTCGCGTCGTCTGCAGAGCCCTCCACGGCAGACACCACCGCGGTTGAGTGCCAGGCGTACTGCTCCGCAGCACTGTACTGCCCGTACTGCTCAGTGGCACTGTACTGCCCGTACTGCTCCTGCGCAATGGCCGCGTACTGCTCCTGCTGCGCATACGCCAGGTCCTGGAAGTAGAGCACATTGGCCGCCTGGGTGCAGAGCAATGAATGAGCAGGGTGTGGGTTGGAGGGGTGCAGGGGGAGACGGGGAGTGGGGTGAGGGGTAAGTGCTGTGTAGGGGTACTTGTCTGCACACAGCGAGCGTGCTGCCCTCGCTTGCTGCCTGCACCGGGCACGCTGCGTGTGAACCTCCCAGCAGTGCTTCCTGTTTCAGGTTGTGGCACCTGGACTGCGCCCACGGAATCTCAGTGCCGCAGCTCCAGTCAGGAAGCTGGTCATGAAGCGAAACAACAATGCCCACCCGTAATCCCAGCCGTAATCCCAGCAGTAATCCTGCTAGTAATTTCTGGCAGTACCACTGCCAGTAACAGCCTGCAAACGCACGTACCTCCTCCGCCTCGGCAGAGCCCTTGTGTGCCCAGTAGTCTCGGAGGTGCTGCAGGACAGACCGCGAGTCACGGAACTCACGCTCGCAGCCAGAGCAGTAGCACGTGGCTGCTGACTGTGCGGTGTAGTAGCAGCCCATGCCACCATCCCCTGTGGCGATTCACAAGGCGCAGCACGGTAATTCGGTGACACTCTGGGCCGGCACGAGGAGAGGCCGGTGTCAGCACAGCATGCGTGGTGTCGGCACTCATGAAAGTCTAGGCAGGAGAGGGGCAGGGAGGAATGCATATGGCAGCGAGGCAAAGGCGTGTGCGCACGAGGCTGGCTGCAAGGTGTCAATGTGCAGGCATGTACTGGGGCAGTGGCGCTGGGGTGCAAAGCTGCTGGGGCACAGGCGGCCAGATCTGCTGCTCGTCCCATGTGCGTGGGCGAAGATGCTCACTCGAGACAGAACATGCCACAGCGGGCTTGCATGTCGGCGCGCGCAGCACACCCCGCAGCCAGCCAGGTGCAGCAGCATGCATAATTCGGGTCTGAATGGCAGGCCGCTTTCAGGCCTAATGCAAGCGTGCACCACATGGGTCAGCTCACATGAACACCAGCCAACTCCACCATGCAAGGCTCACCGATCACGCCGTAGCCATAGAAGGAGGCGTCTACCGAGTACAGGGAGCCGTCTGGACCGTAAGCGTATGTAGAATATGTCGGCTGCGCAGGGTAGTATTCTGCAGGTAGCTGGGCTGCTGCAACATCATAAGCTGCAGCAGTCACAGGCGCCGTCGTCGGCCTGCGGTGCAGAATGTAGCACGAAAGGTGGTTGTTCGCGCCTGGGCAGGTGGGGGCCTGTTGGGTAGCAACGGTGGCGGCTAGCATCGCCGTCACCCAGCCAAGCGTAAGCATTACTTGTTGACATCATCCTCATCCGCCATATCTGCCCAGGAGCTCGATCCCGACGTCATCTAATCCACGCTCGTTTAATCTATATAGTTTCGTTCAAGATGGATGTTGCAACGTATCGGTAAAATTGTGCAGCAGCCGGCAGCAGAAACGCAGAGGGCGCAAGCAGAATTCAACGCAGCGTTTGGAAGGAAGCAGGAGCGAGGGCAGCGAAGCGATCCGTGTGTCCTGGGCCAGCTCCTGCTGTCCTAGATGCCGACATTGAAATCATTGATGTCACAGTCTGGTGCCAGCAGGGTTTCGCCATCCCTGCTGGCTGTCCAGTTGCCTCATTTGCTCCTACACATCTGCACTGCTTACCCACACTTGCCATGTATGGTACATACATGATGCGGCCATGTACTAATGCCATCTCTTTTTCGACACTATCCTTGAGCACACCACCCGCAGCCCCTACCATACAACTGACACAGAAACAGAAGGAGTGTTGCGTATGCAGGTTACGAGGCACAGCTAATCACGGCAACCTCCCAAAAGCTGGCGTTGGGTCAGCAGGTGATGCTGGTTCATGGCACCAGGCAGGGGTCATCTGCAAGATGCGGCCATTGCCAGCAGCTGCACACAACAGTGTTGGAGCAGTTGGACGGCACCGTGAAGCGCACAACATGCTTGCTGGGCTTGTTTCATGGCCTCGACTTCAGATGGTCAGCTCGCGCTGCCTGCCACTGGCAGCCAGTACTATATAACTCTGAACACTGGCTGCTGCTCAGGCCTGGCAACGTCCATCATCATTATAGAACCTACACGGCTACAAGCTGTGTTTGGTTCCCGTCAGATGGTGCCTGAAGCAACTGGCCCGCGCTGCTGGTGCCACTGGTGAGTGTCAGCAATGCATACACGCCCAGCCCCACCGCTCCCCTGTGCATCTGCGGGCGGCTTCACGCAAGGGCAACAAACACCTTGCTGATGCGGGATGCTACGCAAGACCAGCCGGACGCCTCTGGGCACTGCAGCAGCTGCATGGCACCACACTGCGCAGCAGCCCAGCCCTGTGCAAACCAGTCCAGTGCACAGACTCAGTGACCACAACAGACCCCAGGCGGCCTGGGGAGGAATAGGCACAAGAGGCGTGCATTCTGTGAGGAGTGAGTGAGGCCATCGAAAATCGCGCCAATCGCCGCCCTCGCCCTCTCCTCCTGAGTTGCTTGTGCGGGTTCTTCTTGAACACGTGAGTGTCTGCATTGTGTCTGGCGACCTGCCTGCCGGCAGCCACACGAATGCTCTGTTCATTCATCTCGCATTATATTTACCAACAAAACACACACCTGAACCACTCGCAGGCTCAAAAATGGCCAAGAGGTTCGTGTTGGGAAGGCGTGGCGAGCTGGGCTTCCCTTTGTTGGCATGCGCCTGCCCTTGATGCTGCCTGTCATGCGTGCCTTCCCCTGCCGCTTTTGCTCGCTGCTTAACCCATCCTCGATCTGCCCTCCCTGCCTTGCATACACACTCCCGGACTGCAGCAAGAACCATACCGCGCAGTGAGTTGATCACCGCAGCTGCTCGCACAGCACAGCTGCAACGAGTGCTGCTCATGTGCCCTGCGGCTAGGCACATGCGGAAAGCATGGTGGCTACGTTGGGAACAGCATGCCGGATGCATGGCAGGAGGCAAAACTGTTGGCGATGCCCATGGCATATGTCCGGGGCGTGCATTACGCTCAGTCGACGACCCTGGGGCATCGCATGCTGATTCGCTGTGTGCCCATGCTGCCCCATGCTCCATGCACCCACAGCAACCAGAACCGCAAGGCTCACCGCAACGGCATCAAGAAGCCCCAGAAGCACAAGTACCACTCCCAGAAGGGGGTGAGTGCAACAGACAGTGGCTGCAGCCAAGTCATCTGTCTGCGTCCTGGGGCTGAGCTATGCATGGTGATCCGTGCATGCTTCTGGGCGATGCCAGTATTCGCAGGCAGCAGTGACTAGTATTGATAGGTCATCTCACATAGCGCCATTGCTTTGCGTTGCTGCTGTGTGATGCAGATGGACCCCAAGTTCCTGCGCAACCAGGTGCGGCATGGGATGGGGAGCAGTCAGCAGAGGAGCAGCAGCAGTAGCAGCAGCACAACATGTCTGCGTACAGCATGTTTGACAGCACTGATAGGAATGAGCAGGGCCATATGTGTTGAGGGTGCGGCGGAGGAGGGGTGGACGGAGTGGGATGGGGCATTTGGGATCCCAGTGCATGCAGTGCAGATGCCGTTGCATGTTCCAACATGTGCTCTGTTCATCCTGCCTCTTCCACCCTTGCAGCGCTACGCCAAGAAGCACAACATCAAGAAGGCCGATTAAGCTTTTAGATGCTGTCTGAAGGGCGGGGGCCTTGGGCAGGGGCTATGTCTTTGTTGAGGAGGCAGGCTCGTGAACAGGGGTCTGACATGCTGTAATCAATTTCTTGCGCGCACGCTGGCCCGTCACAAGCGAGGTCTGGGCATGGCTGCAGCTGCATTTCAGGCTCTTGACTATTTGAGCACACGAAAACAAATTACAAATGCTTCGTCATGGGATCCAGCAGCGTGGCATACAGCAAGTAGTAGGACCAGCTGCCATGCGGGCCACAGGGAACAGAAATGGAACCTGCCCGTCGCAGTGCAATCAATAGCCAAGGTGTTGGGAGGAAAGGGTGGGTGGGCAGTTCCTTATCTTGATAGGGCAGCTACCCCGCACACGCTGATCATGAGTTGTTTTGATGACCAGGTGGCCCGCCTTGATACGGCCCGCCCATCGGCCCGCCCATGTGGGGGCCCCGGAACCCTGCGACAGCGGCCCGACAGCACGGACCACGTGTCAACAAAGGAAGGGCCGCAGGTTCCATACTGCGTGACGCACTAGAAACACGTCAGGTGCAGCAAGCGCAGAAGCACAGTGCTGGGATGCGCATGCACGATTGGCAAGTAGGCGTGTCAGGCATACTGTATCCGCACCTGGGGGTGGGCCGCCCATGAAGGGGGGGCCAGGTGGCCCGCCAGGCGGCCCTGGGAATGGCGGCCGCATCATGCCAGGTGGCCCAGGGGGCATCATGCCTGCGGCCACAGCAGTGTAGGGAGTACATTGGGTTTGGCACGTGCAGTGATAGAAGAGAGGAATGGTTGCAGCACGGTGCGCGCACAGCTCTGGCAGATGATGCCATCACACAGGAGCAGGTCAAGGGTCATTCAAACACAAGAAGCGCACCTGGAGGCCCAGGGAAAGGTGGGCGCATCATGCCAGGTGGAGGACCCATGCCTGCATCAGCCAATGTATGCAGCGGCACAGCAGCTGGTGAGCAGCTCGTCGATCAGGGAACGCATACAAGCAAAGGGTCACAGGCTCCTTAGGCACGCGATGGGTTACAGGCTCTTAGTGCAATGCAAGCAACGGCGTGGCCCACCAGATGCATGCGCACACGTCAGCCATGCGCCATGCTGGGTCATACGATGTGATCAACACACACATAAGGTGACACGCACCAGGTGGTCCCATGAAGGGTGGTCCTCCCATGGGCGGCCCACCCATGAAGGGTGGCCGGGGCCCCATCGGGCCTCCCATCATGCCCATCGGGCCACTGCCCATTGGGCCACCCATGGGGGGCCCCATCGGCCCCGGGCCCATGCCTGGCCCGGGCACCATGCGGTTCTCAATGTCCCTCTCATTCTTGACGTCATCGAAAATCGTGTAGTATGCACGCACGTTGGCCTGCAAGGGTGCAGGCATTGAATGTGCATGCCCGGTGTCAGTGCAGTCTGTGTGCGCGTGCCCGGGCTGCACATGCTGGTGCGCACAGGCTGTGCGCCGAGTGGACGCACATCTGTTCACAAAACAGCATTGTGACTTGCACGTGCTGCGCCCACCTTGTGCTTGTAGCCTGTGTTGTGCTGCTTCCTCACAGCAGGCTGCATTAGCGAGGCATGCACACACCCACGTTAGTCCACAGGCATGTCTGGAGGCTCCATTGCTACTCAGGGGCAGGCATGCCACAGCGCCATGCCATGCATCATGCCATGCATGATGCATCCAATGGCCCATGCAGACCAGATTGCTCCACAGGTCCTTACCGAATCGTGCGTGAGGTATGTGTCGCAGTAGTCACAGCTGCATCGCATGAAGAGTAGCGTTCAAGTCGTGAGGATCCCACAGGCTAACACAGGGGGGAAACATGCATCAAGGTCGAGAACCACTCACTAGTAGCGCGGCATGGTTGTGGGGTGCCCTCACGGGCGCGTACGGTTCGTCCACCCCTCCAGCGCCCGCACCACGATCTAGACGAAGCAGGGCTGGGTGCAGCTGATTTGGATAGTTGATTATATGCTTCAGTTAATCAATCAGATTGATCAATACCGGATGCAGCGTGCCCTCTTCGTTTTGGTCATGGTCACAGCCTGGCTCAGCACATCAATACATTGGCAACCCTCGCTTCACTGACAAACTCTGCACCGCGATGATGCATCAACATGCATCCATCCCTAGATTTGGCACAGCAAGCCCAGAAATTATCAGAAGGGCTTGAAGCTCTTGATAAGGTATCCAAAGACGCTACAGGGTTGCTGGAACGTCTGGAAACCCAGCTGTGCAAACTCAACAAACTCAATGCACCCATCTTTGACCGAGCCACAACCCTAACATGGGCAGAGCAGAACATTGGGACAGCCAAAGCAGCCACAGATGAGCTGCTGCAGTTCCTGGGCACCTCCAGAAAGGTGGGGCATGCGAACGTGGACTGCAGTTTGTCATCTACATGCAGTGGCACTTGCAAGGATGGCTTGCGAGGTCTCACATGTTGTGGCCTGCTCTCGGCACATGCGCTCCCGCGAGATTGCACACACCTCGCATGCGCATGTGTGCTGTTGCGCAGGTGGAGGCAGTGCTGCGGCATGGCCCAGGGCGAGACCTCGACAACTTCCTGCGTGCAATCTCTCAGCTGGATGCAGCCATGGCGTACCTGGAGTCGCACTCCCAGCTGGTAGCTGCCCAGGAGGCGTACACGCATGCAGAAAAGGTGCACCACAAGGCGATGCGCGACTGCGAGGCGGACTTTGCCGCGACGCTGGGGCAGCAGACCAACGCAACGCTACCATCCACCACCACGCTGACGCAGCTGGCTACAGATGGCGCACTGCAGGTCCGGCACAGAGGGAAATGGGTGTGTGACTGTGTGTCGCTCGGGTGCGAACGCACGCAAGCACACAGGCCACGTAGCTCAAAGGCCCACAGATCGTCTCTGGGCCGACTCAGCCTGCATGTGATCATGCTGCTTGCATGCAAGTGCCCCATATCCAGCTGATCACACCACGGCTCTGCCCTGCCAAATGCACTGCAAGCGTACTGTAGCACTCATTCCACCATTCCGTGACACTTACAGAGGAACACGATCAGGTGCACGATGCATGCTGAACGCATCTGTGCAGGCTGCTGCACGTGATGGTCCCCCCTTGGACGAGTTTGCACCAAGGGCACTGGAGCGGCTCAAGGCACTGGTGGACGTCATGTTCAAGTCAGGCCACATGGCATGCCTGGACGTTTACGCGCAGGTACAGTACAATGCAGTACAGCAAAGTACCAACAATACAGTAAGGCTACAGTACAGTACAGTACAGTGCAGCACAGTACAGTACAGTACAGTACAGCGGGCAGACGCATGTCCATTCGCACACCTCGTACACCAGTGAGGGTGTAGCAGGTAGTGCCCAGCAGGGCACCTCAGCTCGGCATGTGGCCGCCCGGCTTGTGCTGCCTCCAACATCATGCCGGGACATGCAGTGCATGCACCATCGACTACAGATACCCGCCTCTTGTGCATCTGCAGCCATACCACGCCAACAACCACCGCTTCCACGCGGCCTGTGCACCTTTGTGCTTGGCCTCACACGTTATAAAGGCGATGGCCAGATCCTCGGTCCTGAACGCTTCCAAGCATGATTGTGATGGTGCTGTGTGGGGTGGGGGTGCAGGTGCGCGCGCGGGCACTGGACCAAGTGTTGCGAGGTGTGGGCTTTGAGCCCCTGGGGGCAGCAGCTGCAGCTGGGGGACTGGGCAGCTTGAGCCAGGAGCACCTGGAGAAGCTGGTGGCGGGGTGCGTGGGCTATGGGAAAGACGCAGCGGGGGCTGGAGGAAGAAGGAAGAATGAAGAAGGAAGAATCGGATGCAGTGCTGTACTGGACTCAGCTGGACTGTGCGACTGTTTGTACTGCCGGCAACAGGGTATGGATGCAATGTAATCTGACTTGTGTTGCCTCCTAGCTGCTGTTATTCACTACAACACCTACTACATTTGCACTGCGTCTCGTCTCTGGCGTGCGCCGCGCTCCCTTCCCCTGGCCCGCAGGTGGACTCTGCAGCTGCGTGTGATGGTGGTGCTCGCAGCCGCAGAACGGCGGCTGGCGGCTGCGCTACTGCCGGTCGCGGTTGTGGAGTCATGCCTGTCAGACGTACTGGGGCGTGTACTGCGGCTGATGGTGCAGCAGGTGGGCGGCTGTGGATCAGGGCCTGGGCCCCTGAGCAATGGCCCTGAATGGGGTGCCAGTGGTGCCCTGAACTCCAACAAACCTAGAGAGTAGACAGCGCGCTGGTCAGGATGCTCGTGCACAGCCGTACCTGCCGTATGCATGGGTGGAGCAGCAAGGTGGATCACGCCTCTCACTCTCACATCCTCCCCTCCCCTCCTTCATCTCCGTGCCGTTTTTGGTCCTCGCTGCTGCTCCGCTGTCGCTGACCCCTTTCTTTGCCTGCTTGTGGCTAGGGGCGGGACATCGTCGAGGCGCGGCGTGTACCCCATAAGGTGTTTGTGCTCCTGGACATGAACCGCTGCATGACGGTGCGTGAGAGGCCGGCGAGTGTGCTGTATTTTTCTTTCAATTTTCCCTTCATCTCCTTGGGTGGTTGTGTGTGGGGGGGGGGGGCCAGGGTCTGGGTTAGGTAGGTGCATTGCCCCCAGGGGGCCGGGGGGGGGTGGGAGATAAAGCATCTCAATACATCTCTGTACTGACTATCCATAGGCTGTGGCATAGGCTACAGTATGTGTAAATGATGATCTGCATCTCCGTCCAAGACACCACACCTATACCAGCTCTATGCCAAGCTGCCCTGTGCGGCGCTGGTGGACCTGAGCCTCAGCCCACCATCTGTACCTCTCTGGTACCATATCTCATATCATATCAACATACAAGGTACCATATCTCATATCATATCAGCATACAAGGTACCACATCTATTCCGCCCCCTGTGCTGCACTGGTGGGCCGTGCGCTTGCGCGCAGGAGGTGCTGCCGCTGCTGGAGGGGCTGCTGGGGTGTGGGAAGGATGCGGCCGCACTGCACTTGTCTGAGCTGGTGGCACTACACGCGGCGCTGGCCAAGGCCGCAAGGTGCGCTGACTGGGGTGGGCTGCTTCCCAGGGGCGGGCTGACTGGGGTGTTTCTTCCCAATGGAGGCTGCCTGGGGTGGGCGGCCCTCCGGGGGGGGCTGACTGGGGTGGGCTGCTTCCCAGGGTGCTGGTGGAGGGCTTGCGTTGGGTGATGGTTTCGGATGCCTGATTACAGCTGCTTGCGTGGTGGCTTGAAAGTCCTGCTGTGCGCCCGGTCGGCCTTTTTGAGAGCAAGCTGCATATGATTGGAAGCCAGGAACTCCCCATCCCCGCCCCTAACTTCCACTCCCACCCCCAAAAAGGGAAACAACACGCCCCGGATACCTGAAGACCACCCCCCTAACCTTCAATACCACCCACAGCCCGACCCTCCCTCCCACTACACCCACATGCCACCCGCTCGCTCCTCCAGGACCATCTTCCTGGAGTGGGAGGCCAGCATTGCACGTGACAGCAGCAAGGCGCACGTCGTGGACGGGACTGTGCATCCCCTCGCCGCCGCGACGCTGTCGTACCTGCGCCGCCTGTTCAGCTACCCGGATGTGGGCCAGGTGAGGGTGGCTCGTGGCAGCGCCACGTTCCCGATCACCGCGCGGCTATGGTGCTGTGCCGCTGGTGATTTGAAAGAGTGTGTTTATGATGCTGATGATGCTGTGCTTCCAGTGGTGCTCCCCTCTCATATATATACTATATATATACCCTTGCTTATATATATATGTATAATTAGGTATATGTGTGTATGTGTGTGTATTGGTTCCCCGGTGACACTGCAGGGTTGTTGTGCCAGTACCTGAAAGGGGGTGGGCCCAGCTGAGTGTCAGCTCCCTTTGCCTCTGCACCGCCTTGGTGCTCAGCCTTTCTATCGATTCTATGTTGCCACACTGACCCCTGCTGTGCTTCATACCTGTCTATTGTAAAGCATCTGCGCATGTTGTGAATGGCGCCTGTTTCCTTACTGTGCCCCCTTGCCGTCACCTTGTGTGCCCCTGTCACCCAGGTCTTTCCTCCATGTTCCAAATGTGCGTTGTGCATGCTCCCTTGCCCCCATGCTTCAAGCTTCATGCTTCAAGCAAAAGTTGTTGCCTGTGCCCCGCAGGTGCTGTTCAGCAACGCGTCCAAGGGCGGGGCACTGTCATCGCTGGCATCATCTGCGCAGGAGGCGATGGCGGATGCAGTGGCCCGGTGCATGGGGTCGCTGCTGGAGGCGCTCGAGTTCAAGGCGCGCGCGTACAAGAGCCCCGCGCACGCCTCACTCTTCCTCATGAACAACGTGCACTACATGGTGGGGCTGCGCATGAATACATAACACGTTTACAAGTTACAGTCTGCTTCCTCGGCTCCGTATCTCCTTACCTATTACACGCTGAACTGAGCTCCTATTGATATGATGATATCTATCAGTGGCCCTCTTCCACTTGTTTATATGCACAGCATGCAGTGCAAGGTCTCCAGAAGAGACCCCGCATAGTATATATATAAACTACATATACATATGTATGTATGTATGTATGTATGTATGTATGTATGTATGTATGTATGTGTGTGTGTGTATATGTCACAACTGCAAGCCACTCTGCCGCCTTGCAACCCATCTTGTGCAGGTGGTGACAGTGGAGCAGTCGGAGCGGCTGGCACTGCTGGGGCACAGCTGGGTGGAGCATCATAAGGTGTGGTGCCACCACAGAGCTCCTTAGTGATGTTAGTAAATGATGCTTGTGGCTGGCTGGTTCGCGGGCTGGCTGACTGGGGTATTGCAGTAGGCTGGGCACAGCTACCTGGCTGGTTGGTCTGTATGGCTTGATGCTGCTATGGCTCGAACATAACATGGTGCATGTGTCGTGCTGCCACTGACCTGCTGGCGCAAATGCCTGGCCTTGGCGCCAGGTCTGAATGAGTCTTTGTGTCTGCCTATCTAACTGGCTGTCTGTCTGGCTGGCTGGGTGGCACGTGTACTGCAGGACATCATTGAGAAGTACGGGCAGCAGTACCATGCGGCGGTGTGGATGCCGCTCATGCGGCAGCTGGACCGCATCGAGAAAGGGGTGCGTGAGCGCATGGGGTCCATCACTCGTATCATAACACTGTATGCTATAATTTGGCATCTCCATAATTTGGCATCTGGCAGCACCAGGGACAGGCGAGGGCAACAGGGTTGTGTGCAGTATGCGTTTACATGGGTGTCTGCGTGCGCACAAGGCCATGTCTGCCTGACTGCCTGCCTCTTATGTTCCTGTCTGTCTGTCTGTCTGTCTGTCTGTCTGATCTTTTGTGTGCCTGACTGTGCATACTGCAGGAAGA
>BDCZ01000467.1:2823-19340 GCA_001662365.1 Chlamydomonas applanata | reverse complement strand
CTAAACTCACGAAATCCCTCACTGCACTGATCACATCAGCTGCTGCAAGGAGGGCCGCGTGAGCTGGTGCACTATGCCGCCCACGGCGGGCCGCCGCACGGAATCTGAAGCACGCGCAGCCTGCCTGCCAACCGCTGGGACGGCCCCCTGCTGCCCATCCGCCCCATCCACCCTTGGCTTTGCCTCATCCCCAGAGTCCTCCACAGCCAGCAGGGGCTCAGCAAGGTGCGCTGGGTGTGCATCCAGCCGCCACGGCTTATATTTTGTAGGCTGGTTGTTACACGATCTGGGGCACAACTGCATCGCTGCAGTCCCGCCCTGTACCAGCCCATTCGGGTCCGTAGATCGCGAGGCTTTGGATCCTGGATAGCCTGTGGGACTACAGACAGCCTGGGCCAACCAGGCAGCTAACCACTCAGCACGCTAAGGCAATGAACCCACCCCAAAGGACCTCAACCCAGTCGGCTTAATTTCGGCGGAAATTTTGTAATTTTGCCAACATATGCGAGGCCATTTACAGGGAAGTCATCAGGGACATGCACTCGTGGTTTAGTGGTAGAATACCACCCTGCCACGGTGGAGACCCGAGTTCGATTCTCGGCGAGTGCATTACATTTTGCACGTGTGCCTTGCTCAGGGCAGCGCGCGGCCTGGGGCAGCACGGCGCCCGGCGCCTCACATCCTCAGGGCCCCACCGGCATGCAGGTGAGGTCAAGATCAACATGCCACTATCTTCAAACAGATCTGGGTTGTGTCGTGTAACTCATGTTCAGCCCCAACACCGCTCCTTCACTCACCATACTTGCAACAGCCTGGCTGCTTGGTTCTATCTACCATATGTGCACGGCTGCAGGAGCACATTCGGCGGCAGCTCGTGAATGGTGCCTTGCGTGCGGCCGCCACGGAAACAAGCGGGTACATCGCCGCACAGGCCACAACGGCGCAGCAGCTGCCGCTGCAGGGTGCATTCCCCACTGCGTGGCGGGGGCGGCTGCCTGCGCAACAGCTCCCAGCACTGCTGCCGCTGCCGCATGGCGTTGGCGGGCACATAGGCAGCCATGCAGTGCCATCCAAGGGGCATGTGCTCCAACAGCCTCAGACCAGTAGTACACAGCCTGCTGCGGCACTAGGTGCGCTGCGTGCAGGAGCCGAAGGGGTGGACGCCATGGCGCGCGTGTCGCTGCGGGCGGCTGCACACGAACAGAGCTCAGATGGCAGCGCGCCCAACACATCGCTGCTGGCGCCTATCACTGCTGGCTCAGTGCGCGGGGTGGTGGCCGTGCAAGGCACTGGCCACAGCCGCAACAGTGTGGGAGCTGGGGGCACACAGCACAGCATGGGCGCCACAGCCACTGGCACCATTGATTTGGGCGTGCACAGCAGTGCTGTGTTGCAGACGCCCCGCTTGCCAGGTCTCTTTGGGTCGGGGGCTGCAGGAGCCATGGGGGCCAGCCCAGCCGCCACAGCCACCATGGATGCCATGACCACATCAGAATCAGCTGAAACAGTGCCTGCACTGCGCCACCTTGTCAGCATGTTTTCCGCTGCCAGTGGCGCAATTAACAGTAATGGCCGTACTGCACCCACCTCTACAGCTGTACTGCAGAGCACCACAGGCAGTACCGTACCGCCAACCCAGCCGGGTGCCCACCTCAGCTCCATGTACAGCGGCAGCGCGCACAGCACACTCACGCTGCCCCCCAGCACGCACAGCACGCAGGTCACGGCAGGCGGCGCCAGCGCCTGTGCTGTGCCCCGCCACCTCAGCTCCATGTACAGCGGCAGCGCGCACAGCACGCAGGTCATGGCCCTTGAGACGGTGAGCTCAACACTCGGGGGCATGCCTCAGGACCAGCTGGCAGCCAGTCTGGGTGCGAGTGCGCGCACGCCAGGCGCACCCATGGGGGCTGGGTACAACAGCGGGGAGACAGCAGGCCTGGTGATGCCCCCTCCTGCAGGTGCACCTGCTCCTGCAGAGGCTGCGCTAGCTGCGGGCAGTGCCACGTCGGTGGCCGAGGAGGCGGATGCCAGCGAGGCAGCTGCGCAGCACTTTCTGGTCGGCATGTTCTCGGGCAGCCTGCCACAGGGGCTGAACCTGGGTGCGCTCGAGGCAGCTGCAGGTGCCGGTGGCATGGCGGGTGGGGGAGGCGGGAGAACACCGGCAGCAGACACGTTGCGGCAGCTGGTCAGCATGTACACTGCGGCGGTGGGGGGACCGGCGGCGCCCACCCCCACACCTGCAGCTGCGCCACGCGGAGGCGTGGCGGATGTGCTACGCCACCTGGTCAGCATGTACACTGGCTGGACGCCTGCCGCTGGAGTGCCCGCCCGTGGACGGGGTAGGGACAGCAGCAGCGGGGGTGGGGCGGCACCCGGGGCTGGCCTGCATGTTGGGGTGGATCAGGGCGCGGCACACTCCCCTGTGTACCCGTTCACCCCTGTCCCCTTCCCCAGCATGACGGACGGGGGCGGCAGCGGTGGCAGCGGCCCGTCCAGCGCGCGTGGCCTCACGCCCCGTACAGAGGACGTGGCTCGTGACCTGCGGCACGCATTCCAAGGTAGTACGCAAAAGGCGGCGGGCAGTACGGGCAGTACAGGCGGTACAGGCATGGGTGCACCGGGGGCCTCCCGCCCCACAGTTGCGGCATACCCTGACTCGCCTCACTCACCAGACAGCACACCGCGCGGCTCATTTTCACAGCTGCAGGCCGCTGACGAGGAGGGTTCCGAGGGGCAGAGGGGCAGCTTTGACAGCACGTTTGCCGTGGATGCCGGGGGCGGGCTGCAGTTCTACACGTCTGCCGGCAAGCAGATGCCGGAGCAGATGCCGACGCCGGCACCCATCTCACGTGGCGCGCCGCCCAGCATCACACGGCTGAAAGTGACAAACCTCGGTACTGCTGGCGGTACTGGGGGCAGTACAGGAGCAGGGGCAGGGGCAGGCGGTGGCAGCCCAGGGCTGGATTCACCAGGTAGCAGCGCGGGCAGTACAAGCTGCGGCAGCTCGCCGCGTGTCCTGACGCGGCTTGCCACGTTTGGCCGTGCTGCTGGCCAGCTACTGTACAGTAACAGCCCACTGGGGCTATCCGGGGTGGGGGCTGGTGGGGAAGGGGAGGGGGAGGAGGGGCACGGCGGGGATGGGGCCTGGGAGGAGGGCGGTAAGGTGGGTGGGCATGTCAGAGCCCAGGCAGGTGGTGGTGGTGGTCGCGGTGGTGGTGGGGACGGCAACGAGGCAGGGGCCGGGAAGAAAGGCAGGGAGCTGCGGCGAGGTGACGACACGGCACATGGCCTGGATAACACTGAGGACCACAAGAAGGGAGGTAAGGGAGGTGGCGACACGGCCAGCCGCAGCCCAGGCATTGGCGTCACTGTGTACTACGCCACGCCAGGCGGTACAGGCAGTACCATTGGCCGTACAATCAGCGGTACAGGGCGCACCGCAGCGGGGCAGCTTGGCACCAGCAGCGGCAGCCATGGGGGCCGCACGGGGCAGTACGGCAGCGCACGCAGCACAGCATCAGGCAGTACGGCATCCCAGGGGAGGCCCACTCCGCGGTACGCCAACCCTGCCGCGTACCGCCACAACCCTTGGACGGACGACACCAGCTGGGCAACCGCCAAGAAGGTGGGTGTGGCCTGTATGGTTCAGCAGGGTGATGAGCTGCACCCAAGCAACACCTGATCCCTGCTGATAGTGCCGCTAACTTGGCCGCATGGGCTTAGCAGCTCTCCTCAGACCTGGAACCAAAAGCGCACAGTGTCCAGTACTGCCTGATAACATTACGCACAATGGCGTCAGCTGCCCTGCCACCGATTCAACGCTGATGCCCACCCCACCCCCGCTCACTTGGACGCCTACCTCGGCTGCACCGCAGGCGCCCCTGCCCCAGGCGTCTGCAGCGGCCGCCGGCCACCTGCCCCTGCCACGCGGCTGGCAGCGCAGCCTGGCCACAAACAGCGAGGCGTGGGTGGTGGCAGCATCACGCTAAGGGGGTGGCGTGCCGTGTGGGGCTACTTGTGTGAAGCTGTGTGTGAGAGCAGGGCTGAGTGTGTGATGTCGCTGAGGTGGTGTGAGCGGGGCATGATGTGTGCAAGGCAGCGTGTGAGAGGCAGTTGTGAGATGCATGTGTCAACGGGCGGGACGTTGTCAGGACACATAGGACGGGTGTCAACAGGAGCCAGGCGAGATGATATGTTTGTGCTGCTGCCCTGGCTGCAACATCAATGCTGGGATTCTGTACTATTGCACGACACCTGTTGCACATGCTGCACGTAACGGGAAAAGCCTTTTTGAGGAGTAAGCTCTGGAGTAAATCGTCACACACAGTACATTCATTGCCTGGCTCTGAGTTAACGGCCCAGCCTGGTCCAAGTCCGCTCCACACACGGTTCGTGAGAACATGTCGAGCCCACCAATCATCCTCCTAAATGTTAGCTGAGGTGGATTCATGACAAAGCCTCCTGTGCGTCATGTTGCATGTGCCTCCTATGGCTAGATGGAGGTCCTGCAGATGGGGCAGGCCGTCAACAATCTGCTGTGGACGCAAGTGGTCCTGTACTGCCTAGCGACTCGACTGAACTACTAAATGCCCAGCTGCAGTAGCTGTGCACTGCCTGGGACCAGAAAACGCACAGCCTCACGCCACAAACTGGTCGGGCGTGAGCCGCCACCGCCCCTTCTTGATGCGCGCCATGAGGGTGTTGCGCTGCAGCGGGGTGCTGAGCCTGTAGACAGGCGCGGGTGTGACGCATCACACAGGTTCCAGGGTTCAGGGTACGCGGCCTTCGACCTGTGATGGAGCGTTCGACTTCTCCCCGTCTACCCCATGCGAGCACATGCCCAAATCATGAATTTCCATTACAGTACAGTACTGCATGCGCACCCTCGCAGATATGTCATGCTGCAGGTGCTGCACCCGTGCCCAACCACATGGCCCGCACGCTGTTCTCCCCACCGCCCTCCAATCCCATATGCGCCCGCAAGCCGGCACTGCGCAGCGTGCAACCGAATGCTGCCCTGCCCCCACCTCTTGGCGAGGCCGTGCTTGTTGATGCGCTTGCGGCGACTGGGCTGGTACGTGTTGCCTCGGTTCTTGGCATGCAAGGGCACAGTCCCCACCTCACCACCTGTGCCCGGCTCGCCAACCGGTGCTTGGTTCCCTGGGTGCTGCACGCCACCCTCGTCCTCCCCCTCGCTGACCCCACTGGGGGTGCTAGCTGGCCCGTGGGTTCCCGGGTCCTGGGGGGTGATCTGGGGGCTGATGGTAGGGGTAGGCGGGGTCAGGCCGGGCTGGATGTATGGCAGCACGCTGTGGCTGGAGGGCGTGAGTTTGGGCGGCTGGTGCGTGTTGCTGTCAAGGTGCCAGCTGGTGGGGGTGCCTGCATACAGAGGTGTGTTCACAGCATGCGGGAAGGCATTGCGCAAGGCACTGGTGTGGATCATGCAGCATATGAACGCACTGCGCTGTTGTGCCAGCCCTTTCTCAACACAGCCTCCAAACACATCACAGGCTGTACTTGACGCATCTCTTCATTGTAACACCAGTGACCAGCCGCATGTCCTGAGCCTCACCTGAAGCCTGCAGCCCAGGCAGCGGCACCAGCAGGTGGCCCAGCCGGTGCAGCGCTGCTGCTGCCCCAGGCCCCATGTGCATGCCGCTGTGCGCCTGCCCATGGCCCTGCATGGCGCTCACATGGCCCCATGCTGGTGCTGAAGCTTGCAAACTGCACCCCAGCAGCGAATTCAGCCCACTGGATGTGGCTTGCATCGACGACGTGCTAGCTGATTGCGTTGCATCACGGCTGTCTGTCGATGTGATCGTGCCAAGCACTCCGTGATGACCCTGATCTATCTCTAGGAAGTTCATCATTAATTTGCTCTCAATCATGGACCGGCCACTGCGCTCCAACACGCCCCATCGCGCTGGACCTACAAGGGGTGAGGTCAGAAATTGCAGCAGCTGCCTCGACATGATAGGTTGCCTTAAGAGCTTGAAGCTTGCTGAGCGCCTTCTTCCAGATCCTGAAGGCTAGGGCAGAGGGCTCGGCAACGTCACATCCCTAAGATGAGAACATGTGCCATATTTGCTTGAGCCAGCAACTGTTTGACGTCTCTTCGTTCTAGTTCCTGTGCGCCGCATCTGCCCATGCAGGCACCAGGGTTTTGGTGATGTTGACAGTGGCGCGCTCCCTGGTTGCACGCGCTCCACCCCACTGGTGGGCCTCGCGGCTACCTGGCAACCCTGTGCTCACAAGCGCAGGCGCCCGCTTTGTGTGCGGCAGCAGCACGGCCGCGCAACGCCTGGGTCCGCCCTACACACGGGCACGAGCCATGGCGACGCATGCCGCGAGCGGGGAGGTGAGTGGCACGTGCACGACCCAGGCGCATGCACACTTGGCACGGCAAGCATCTACTCACGTGGCCAGAGCGCGGCCAGGTGCACGCCGGCGGCCATGTCAAGGCCCCAGTCGTGGCACTATCTGCGGTCATATGTGCAAGCAAGTGGTGTGCAATCAAGCACACACGTCCCTGATGCACGCGCAGCTGCCTCGTATCGCGTCCCTGCAATAAACATGCCAGACACGCCGCAAAACCTTTTCAACGAATCAAAACATAACCATGCTGAGCATGCCGCATTACCGCCAGTCCACCGACTTGAGCACCCCTAACCAGCACTGCATGCACGCTGCATGCACGCATGCAGGCTGCAGTCCAAGCGCACGCACAAGCGCCAGCCTCCCCTCCTGTCAAGATCGCCATGGGACAGATGACCGCAGTGGGCGACCAGCACGCCAACTTTGAGACATGCACGCGGTTGGCGCAGGTGCGGGGCGGTGAGATTATGTACGCTGACTGCAGCTGCAGATGTGTGGGTGTACTGCACCCACGCTGGCAGCTGCAACCGAGGCAGCAAATGCGGCTGAGTGAGGCTGCAGTGGGGTGTGTGTTTTCACATACCTTGTGCCTTGCCAGCTCCTGCCCAGATCGGATGCGGCTCGTGGCGGGTCATGAGGCCCATGAGCTGCATAGCTTCGCAATGTGTGCACCTAACTAGGCAGTACAGCACATGTAGCCACCTCAGCGGCGCTCAGTGCTGCAACTGTGCCTATGACTACCGGCCACGGCCCTGACCAGCGGCTGCTGTCGTGCGTGGGTGTGGCTGCAATCCTCACAGCACATGTTTTAAAGGCATGACTGCACAAGCACCACACGGCGGCGGGTGATTTGCTGGTTGTGCGCGCAGGAGGCGGCAGCCGTGGGCGCGGCAATTCTGTTCCTGCCAGAGTGCTTCTCTTTCATAGGCGCTTCACAGCCAGAGGTATGGCCTGGCCGCCTGGGTGTGGTTTCAAGATGCGAACAGTAACGGTTGAGGGTCTCATCAGAACGAACAAAGTAAGGCCCAAGTATTGATGCTTGCACAGATTTGTTCCCGGCTCCCTTTCCTTTGTGTGCTTGCCAGCGCTGTTATCCATCATGCGAACAAAAGGCCTGCAGCCCTGCTGTGCGCTGGGTAAGGGGCGTGGTAGTGCCTGCTGATGTGGAACGGCAAGCACAGCCCGCCTGGTGGGATCCTAGCTGTGTTGCTTGCCCTGAGGGGCTTTGTCAGAGCGGCGCCTGCCTCTGCCTGCTATCTATTGTACCGCGCCCTGTGCCAGATCAATGTGCCATGCCGTGTACCGCATGTTATGTGTCGTACCATGTACTGCCTGATCTGTACTGCCGCATCTGTACTGCGTGTCGTAGTCGCTCGCAGCGGCGCAGCCACTGGACGGCCCCCTTATGACGCAGTACAAGGAGCTGGCAAGGTGTGCAGCAAGCAGTACAATTGTATAGCCTTCTGGCATACTGCTGCGTGCAGTGCATTCAAGGTGTAAAGGCACATCCTTAGACAGTTAGAGAGTAGTGCCCTTCTCTATGGTGTGTACATTCAGATTGAGCGTCAGACCTCGTAAAGTTAGGTGATGTGGATCATGGTGGATAAAAACCCCTTGAATTCAAACTGTGCAACACCACACGGGGTGCAGGTCCACAGGGGTATGGCTGTCCCTGGGTGGCTTCCAGGAGACCGGGCCCGACCCGGCGCACATCTACAACACGCACGTGGTGCTGGAGGGGGGGAGTGGGCGGCTGGTGGCGGCGTACCGCAAGGTGTGCTGCCCGGCAGTACAGATAGATGTTTTCACGCCGGCAGTACAGAGAGTGCAATCTGATGCAGAAGTTGCTGTTTCGCTTTGGGCAGCTGCTTTTCTTCTGCTGCCCGTTTGATTTGGAACAAGAGGACTGCCATGACGCAAGGTGCAACCAACCCATCAGCCGCACAAAACGCGCGCATGTCAGCCGGCCTTCGCAGCATGGAGCCGCCGACACCAGGGCCCCTGGTGACGCGGCAGCACTACACATGCACACCGTCACACCCCAGCACTGCGGTCCAAGTGGGGCTGCCGGTCATGGCCATGCAGGATAACGCGCGCGTGCACAAGTATGCGTTCAGCGCAAAGCGAGCTGGTGACCGCAGGTGCATCTGTTCGATGTGGATGTGCCCAATGGCCCCGTGCTCATGGAGTCGCGCACCACAGCCCCTGGAAAGGAGGTGGGTGCGCATGCTGGATGCGCTGTGGCGGTGTGCGCTGCCACTTATGCTGACAAACAAAACATCTGCATGCGCATGCGAGCCACATTCGCAGCGTCGTTGATTTTGCCAGCTCGTGCGCTTGTGCGTGGAGGGTCTGGATTCCCTTCCTACCTACGTGGCGCGCCCTGCGGCCTGTGCGCGGGCTGCTGCTCCCTCGGCCGTGTGTGCCAGCGCTGCTGCATGTACCATCGCGTGCGAGCCCACACAGACGGCATCCACTCGCGCCGCCCACATCGTGCTGCTCCATGTCCGTGCCTGCAGCTCGTCGTGTGTGACACACCCGCCGGCCGGCTCGGCATGACTGTGTGGTGAGCATCATCCTCCCACTATGACCTTACGAACGCACATGTGAATTTGCTGGAAGACCGATACTGCGGCTGTAGTTGTTCTTGGTCAGGCTGGCTGACCTGCCCGTCCTGTTGCATGCGCTGTGCCATGGTGACCGGCCGCCAGCTACGACCTGCGGTTCCCGGAGCTGTACCAGAAGCTGACATGGGGCATGGGCGCCCAGATCCTTGCGGTGCCCTCCGCCTTCACCAAGGTCACGGGTGGGTCAGAAGATCATGAGCTCACCACCATCAGCGTCTCAGCGAGTTGCAGTCAGTTGTCAGCGATGCGTAGGCACAGAGGGCCGTCTGGAAGCTGCAGCTTGCTACAATACTCTCAGATGTGGCTGGGGGCGTCCTGAGTTTGTGGTGGCCCGCCGCAGTTCCCATGTTTGTGTTCGGTCATGGCATTACTCTCAAGAATGCTCCCCAGGGATTATACGGCGGTTGGTCCCACGCACATGCGGTGTCAGGACGGTGGTACTTGGGTTGCATGCGTGTGAAGGCACATGCCAGGTCCAGGCGTTGACTGACAGTTGCTGTGTTGTGTGTGGTGCCACAGGCGAGGCTCACTGGGAGGTGCTGTTGCGCGCGCGCGCAATTGAGTGCCAGGCGTATGTGGTGGCCGCAGCACAGGTGTGTGCACAGGGGCCGCTGCTATCCTTTAGGTGTGGGCTGCTGGACGGGGGCTGCCGAGCTGGGTGTTGGCTGCGCCAGCAGGAGCTGCTATACACACTGTCAAGCTCAGGGCACCTGAGCAGCCCAAGCGTGAGGTTGTGCGCATGGAGCCAGCCCGCATGCACACAGCCCGGTGCTCCATGCCGGCCGCCTGTCAACAGACGCCACTGCTCCCGGGTTTAGACCCATTGCCGAGCGGCCCGGCTGCCGTGACGCAGAGATGATTGGGAAGGGCTGTGACTGATGGGCTTGGCTACACCCCCAACATCTTGCCTTGGGCCTGCAGCACCTGAATCTCTTGAACGGATCCCTGATTCCTGAATTCAAACCTGCACCCATGCCGCGGTTGCAGGCTGGCAAGCACAATGCCAAGCGTGAGTCGTACGGCCACGCGCTCATCATCGACCCCTGGGGCGAGGTGGTGGGGCGGCTGGCTGACCCCCTGGCCACAGGTGCGCCCGCATGGACGCATGGACGCATGGACGCACGCGCATCGCATGGTGGTGTGCGCCCCATGCCTCTCCGATTTGCTTCCAAGTTGCCCTGATGAAGTCGGGCTCTGCTGAACGCAACCCCTCTGCCATGGGCAGCTTCGCTGGGCTGGGCTGGGCCGGGCTGGGTTGCGTTCTCAGTCCACAGTGGGCCCAAATGCCCACACGTGCTGTGCAGTGCTGTGCAGTGTGCATTCTGCTGTACAGTGCTGTGCTACCTGCGCCATGTGCTCACAAGGGGCTGCCATTGTTTATTTGCCCGCGTACTGCCTTGCGAACTGCACGCACACCCAACGTGTGGTGCGGGCCTGCAGGCATCGCGACCGCGGTGGTTGACCTGGGCAAGCTGGCGGCAGTACGTGCCAAGATGCCCATTGCACAGCACCGTGCAGCAGGACATGCAGCCTACCGGCCAGGGTGATGGACTGGTGTGCCTGGGCCCGGAGTGGCTGGTGGCCTGGCGGCAGTTTATAAGAGCGCTGTGGCGCGGGCAGCCACGGCCGATGTGTACAGGGACTGTAAGTCCAAGCTGCAGGTGCTGACCCACGGCCACTGCAGTTGTAGTGGTGTGCAGCATGCATCAGCTGACAGTGCATGCGGTACACCTGTAGTACACTCAAGCTCAGCCCGGGCGGCAGGTTCTCAGCGAACGCAGGCGTGGTGCGGCGCATTGGCTGTGCTGAGAACTGCCATGCTTTCGATCGTTAAGATACCAATCACCACAAATATCTCGGCCAATGATGGGAATATGAGGACGTGGCGTAAAAGTTCCTTTGCTGCCCAATACCCCACACTCACGTACACGCCATGATGCTCGCTAGGTCCACCTCTGTGGCTACTGCCAACCGCAAGGATGTGCGCTGTGTCAGTGCACGCAGCCACAGGCGTGCGAACTCCATGGTTACAAAGGCTGCTCAAAGGTTGGCGCCGGTGCCTTGGGTCTATTGTGCTTCGATGACGCGAACCTACCTTCACAAACGTCAGGATCATGATGCTTCCTGCCCACAGCGAGCAGCAGGAGCGCCGCGCAACTGGGCTGGACGTGTTGGCTGCTGGCGTGATCGCGTTCTCAGGTTCGTGGGCATGGTCAACTTTGTGGCAGGAGGCATGGAGGACCACAGGGTCGAGCTGGGGCGCATGGGCCCACGTATGCATGCACACGGCCAGCATCCCATGCACCCTGAGCACCGGCAGCAGCAAGTGCCACAAGGCGGCACCGGCGAGGCACGCAGCATGCATACTCGTATACATGTGAGCAGAGGGATCCTGATTCAGCACCGCTGCTGAAGGGGTGCAGTGTGGTGCTCTGGTGTGCACCCCCGTCTCCGTAGCACATGCGTTGCTTGTGGCTGCCCATGATGTTATTGCCAATCTTGATTGTCTGTAAATTGTCGTTGCTGCTGCCGTGCTGGTATAGATTGCTCATCGTGCCATGTATTGCCAATGTGTGCGCAGCGCTGGCCGGGGCTGCAGCCCCCCCTGCAGCCCTAGCTGAGGCGTCCCTGCCCAAGGGAGACATCCCTGAGACGTGCGTGGCTGGCCCTTGGGCTGGCTCTGTCAGCTGTCAGCAAACGTGTCTCTCGCCAGTCTCTCGTCGGCTTGCAGCCAGTGCCTCCTGTCGGTGCCTGTCAGCACTCAGCAGCATGCTTGGCGCCGTGGAACTGACCAGCCTCAGGGGTCGAGCTAATGGGACATCCAGCAATATGAGCAATGCACACCACCCAACCACCCACAGCTCACACACCCAACCAACCAACCAATCAACCAGCCAACCACCCTGTGTGCGCAGTGTCTACTTTGGCAACGGCTGCTTCTGGGGCCGTCAGTTTGACTTTGTCAACACAGGTGCGGCATGTGGATCATGGCACGCGCATTCCAACCGGCAGGCGCTCAGTTGTGCACAGTAAATCATACCGCTATTCTAAACCCGATGACCTGGAAGTGTATGACTGCCCCCCTGTGACAGGCCCTACACTTCTAACTATTCTAGTTACCGTGAATAACAAGTGAAACCCCAATCCAGAGGTTGCCTCCCAAACACCGTGTCCTCGCGTTGCAGAGAAGGCGCTGGGCCGCGGCACTGACAAGATCAGTGCAGTGGTTGGGTACGCGGGTGGCAGGGAGGCAGGGCCCGGCGGCAAAGTGTGCTACTACGTGTCGGACCCTCGGGTGAGGCTCCTTCTCATGTGTGTTGGCTGTCAGCCCTGATTTGGTGTCCTAGCTTGCTGTTGTTCCTGTGGTTGGGCGCCGGAGTCCCTGACTGGGGACCGTCGGGTGCAGGGGAGCCTATACATATGGTATATGCTCTCTCTCGAGCTCTCTCTCTATATTTACAAATCTTATGTGTACACTTGTGTGTGGGCTCTATATATATACGGTATGTTCTCTTAACAACAGTTCAGTTGTCCCGGCCTGCTGTTGTTCCTGTGGATCGTGTCGTGTCTTCAGCACTTGGGTGGGCACTGCACAGTGCTGTGTAGCCGCTGATATTCAGTCAAAGCCTCAGCCCCGATCCCCTGCACCCGGGCTACAGCTGAACGCATCAAATGGAGCAGTGAAGCCTGTGAACACCTCGCACACCGCAGACCGTGTACGAGCGTCTGGGCCATGCAGAGGTGGTGCAGCTGGCGCTGAGCACTGACAGCCCCGACAAGGCCACCACCGAGTTCAGGTGGGGAGGCTGGGAGGGGTGGGGCTGTGTGGGGCGAGTGTTGTTGGCTCAGAGTGGCGCGTGGTTGTCGAGGAATGTGTGGTGTACGAGGTGGGCCTGCTGCTGTGGCGTAGGCAGCGCTAATGCGGCGCTTGAGTTGAGCGTGTAGCGGTTTATTCGGATATTCGGAGTGGTGTTGACATGGGCTTATCCGACGACTGGTGCACACACACACAGCAGCCGTTGTCCAGTGTACTGCTGCGCACCGCCGTCACGTACTGCGCTGCCATGACGTGCTGTACTGCCATCACATCGCGTACCGCCATCACATGGTGTACTTCTGGCATGTGCTGTATCACTGCACCGCAGGCGGTTCGCGGACACGTACTTCAAGCAGTTCCGCCGCACTGACGCGGGCATGCAGCGCCTGGACCCCCAGGACGCGGTGCGGAGGGGTTCAACAAGCCAGCATTTGGTTTCGGTTTGCCTCTTTGTTGTTGTTCAGTCTTTCTTGGTTGTTCAGTAGGTTTCAGGTTGGTGGGGTGGAGGTGACATGGTGACAGCCCGCGGGGGCAGGCAGGTCTCATAACAGTTGATATGTGATTTTGGTCAGTCAGTCAGTTGGTTATGTAGGCAGTTGGTTGCTTGTAGTCGGTTGGTCGGTTGGGTAAGGGTGCTCGAACCGTTCGATTGGATGGTCAGTTGGATGGTTGCTGCAGCTGGGGCTGGATTATGGATTTAGATGCACCCGACCACTGCACTCCCACGCTACAGGGCCCCGGCTACCGCAACGTGATCGGGCTGCCCGGCGGCATCAACTCGCCGCTGTTCAAGGTGCGCGTGGTCTGTGGCCGGGGTGCTGAGCGCTTGAGCCAGCAGGGTATGAGGGGCAGTTGCTGGGCAGGTGCAGGGCCCACAGTCCCGGGGCGGCGCGGTGTGCGTGTGTGTGTGGGGGGGGGGGGCCTGCGCCACCTGTCTGGCTGGCTGTCCTCCGGCCAGGAAGGTGGCACAGCCGTCTAGCTCGCCCAGTAGGCTGTCCAAATGCAGCCCCATCAGGCTGTCGTCTGGCTGCCTGCGTGCTGCAGCCTGACACAAGAAAGGCACGTGTGCGATGCGCGTGCGACCCGCTGTGAGCCCTGGACCTTCATCTTGATCCTGGACTTCTGATCCTGGACCCCAGAAGACCCATGCCCTGGACCCTCGACTCATGCCCTAGAGCTCCCAACCCCTTGACAGTATTCGAGCATACCCCCATAACCCCTGCACAACCCCACCAGGAGGCCAACTGAACCCTAAACCCTGAGCCCTGGACCCTGAGCCCTGGACCCTACACCTTCCACTGCCGCACAGGTGCTCCAGGAGGCCAACGTGAACGGCATGGAGCTGCGTGAGGGCCGGGGGGGCGCATGGGAGCGGGCAGGAAGCAGGGAGGTGCGCGGGACAGGGGTGTGTGCATTCAGGACGACGTGACGCGTGTTCCCTGCGCATGGCGAAGGGCACAGCCAAAGCATGTTGCATGCCACCGGCATCTGTGTGCGGGAGGCTCGCCCATGTCCTGCATACGTCTGGCACGTGTGTAAGAAGTAGACATGGGCGCCCCCCCCCCATCCGCACACGAGGCAGATTCAGGGGCTGGGGGTGCGGGTTTGTGGGGGAGCACGACGGCGCACACCGGATGCCGCACGCCGCACACTGCCCCCACCCCCACCCCCACAACCCCCCACCCCCCACCCCCCGCCCCACCCCACCCCACCCACACGCACACACAAGCGCAAAACTTGACACCCGAGGCATACTGACCAACACCAGGCGCGTGACGCGCCGTCTACCCTGCGTGGCTCTGGTTCTGGCGAGCAGCTGCCCGTGGAGGATGACCTGCTGAACGTGGTGTGGGTGGTGGACTCGAGCGCGCTGCCCTTCTACCGCGCCGAGCGATACCATCAGTTCCACAACGGCATCGGTGGGTGGTAGGGAAGTTAGGGTTGGGGTTGGGCTCAGCACGATCTAGGGCGGGGGAGGGTATGGGGGGGCTTGAGGGCGTTGTGGTCAGACATCTGCTGCAGCCTGCTCCAGTTGCTCCATCTGGTCCGGCCTGCTCAACCACACCCGCCTGTAGCCAGCCTGCCAGCCCGACCAAGAGCCCACACCCCACCTCACCCCACCTCACCACCGGCCCGCAGGCAAGCTGTTCCCCACCAGCTACACGTGGGACCTGAAGAACGCCGCGTCCGCCGACGGCCGCATCGGCTCCACGGGCTGCCCCGAGCTGCCGTTCTGAGGCCCTTGCACTGTTTTGAGCTTTGCAGTGCTGGGGGGCCCTGGGCGATGAGAGTAGGCATGAGGAAGGGCTTGGCTGTTGGGGGCAGCGCTGTGATCAGCAAGATTTTGTTCATGGTGCACTTCATTGCACATGTTCCATCTTAGCAATCTTGAGAAGGAGGGGGGTGGGTGGGGGGGATGATTCGAATGTGCACGGGAGACAGACAGCTCGCACACTTGGTTGACCACTAGCAGCTGCACGTAGCATCACCAGAACTGTAGAGACAGTGTTCTTGTGCTGCCTTGTAACCTTTCACTGTCTAGCCTTGGTGTAGTTCCTTAACTACTTAACCGCTTCCATATCACACCTGACTCACCCACCCACACATGATCTCCTTCTGAGCTCGTGCCAGCTGTCCCAGCTCATAGCCAACTAGAAATGCAGGCATACGCTCCTGTGCGCCCTCGGGCCTTCCGTAGCCACCATGCTGCCAAGACCAAACCGATGGTTCGCGTTCAGGCAGCAACCAACACAGCGCAAAAGGCGGTGGCGATACAGCCTCCATACAATGTTGTCATCACTGGGAGCACCAAGGGTAGGGCTGGCCCCCTCTACTTCCCAAACCATGTATTAAAACGATTGAGTTTTCACTGGCATCTGGGATGCCCATCGCTGCGGATCACATTGGGTATCCTGTACGTGAAGTCGATCCCGTGATGCGAACGTGGGGATGCAGGCATCGGGCGCGCTCTCGCCGAAGAGTTCCTGCGATTGGGAGATAATGTCGTAATCACAAGTCGCAGGGGTAAGCCCATGCCTAGGGCTAGAGAGTGTCATGCGTGCATGCGGGGAGGGACGATGGGTGCCATGTCAGCGCCGGGATCACGGCCGCACACTCCCCCCACGTGCTGGCCTGGCACACAAAAACACAAACACACGCCATCAGCTTCGCAGCAAGCATGATGCCAGTGCCGTGACTAGCCCCACCCCTGCAGCCACACAGCTGCGTGCACGGGCCGCACGTGGCCTGCTTGTACGGGGTTTCTTTGTTGCTGCAAACCGCGCGCATGCACGCGCCTGTGCTGGACAACTCACCGCCATGTGAGACCATTCACGCACATGGGATCGCGCGCAGCCGACGCGGTGCAGCAGACGGTGGACGAGCTGAGCAAGCAGTTTGGGGCGGGGCGGGTCAAGGTACGTTGGGGGGAGGATCAATCCGCCAAGCAAAGGAACTGGCATGTGGTAGTAGCTTAATGCCCCGTGGGAGCTGTAACAGCATGGCGCGGCGGTGCCGGCCAGAGGCAATAAAGCTGCCAGAACATGGAGCAACATATAATGCAGAACACTTGAGCAGATAATAAATATGGACACAAGGTGGCAACGTGTCCAGGCGCCTTTGCTGGTCTGAATGGACTAGCATATCTGTTACAGGAGCACTGCCACGTGTGACCAGCACTGCCGCAAGTCGTACCGGAT
>BDCZ01000466.1:34488-48002 GCA_001662365.1 Chlamydomonas applanata | reverse complement strand
CCCCCCCCCCCCCTCCTTCACCGCACACACCACCACTATCACCACCACACCCACCCACCTCGCACACAACACCGCACCCACCTCCCCACCCACCCTTGCAGGCATCTCCCTCGCGCTCAACGGCCTCAAGGGCTCCATCTACGTAACCTTCATGATCGCAGCGGCAGCTGAGCTCCCATCCAACCTGCTCGCCGCTTGGATGATCGAAAAGATCGGGCGCCACAACTCGTTGGCGGTGCGTGCTCACATCACAGGGGGCGTGTGTGAAGCATGGGAAGTGTGTGACTTTTGGTTGCAAGGCGGCTTTGATGCTGTGCTGCTGGTGCTCTATTGTGTGGAGTAGGTTGCGATTTAGCAGCACGCGGCCGTGGTTCAGGTACCCAGTAGGTATGCACTGCCGTTCCCTCTGCAGCTGCTTCCTGTTTAGGCCGCTCGTCACACAGCTCCATGCTCCACACTACCCGCGTGCAGCATGTGCCCTCCGGCACATGCGTAATGTGCATGCATACTGCCATCAATACCCCACCATCCTTCCATGGCTCCTGGAAGATTCGGCTCGTGAGATCATTCCCTTCGGTCATTTAAGCACCTGCCGTGATGTGGCAGTGCATGCCCCTGTGTTGTTCATTGCCCTCTCCCCATACCCGGCCGCACGCAGGCGGGCATGCTCCTCGGCGGCGCGGCGTGCCTGGTGTGCTCATTTGTGCCCCCGGGCGGCACTCAGGCAGTGTTTGCTGCAATTGGCAAGTTTGGGTGCGCGGGGGCGTTCACCATCGCGTCCATCTTCACATCAGGTGTGTGTTGCACTGGGTGCTGTGCAGGGCTGGGTGGTGGTGAGCGGCAGTTTACTTCAATTTGTTCTACTTCAGTTGGTAATTGGGGGGAGGGGGAAGGGGGGATGGAAAGGTGTTGTAGGCCTTGCCTTTGACCAGGCATCGGACATTTTTATGTCAGGAGATGCTGAGTCGGCAGCGGCAGCGGCTCCTCTTGCTGGTCTGAGTGCTCTGAAGCACATCTGGCATCACACCCGGCAGGTGCAATGCCCCCTTCCGGTATTCTGGGCTTCCTGGCTTACAGCAGTCACATGGCAGTCGTAAGGAATGCACACGCGCACATTATCGTACGCGTGCGCTCACGTCCGCAGAGCTGTTCCCCACGCTCGTGCGCTCCGCCGTGCTGGGCGCGGAGAACGAGGCGGCACGCGTGGGCGGCATCGCCGCGCCATTCATCGTGCTGCTGGGCACGCAGCTCAACAACACCACGCTGCCCTTCCTCATCTTTGGCTGCACCTCGGTGGGTGTGCTTGTGCAGCGGCGTGTGAAGCAGTGCGTGAAGCACACGCGCACGCCATCTTGCGAAACCCACGGGCGCACGTGCACATTCGCACTGCTTACTAAACAGTGCACTGTGTCCTTGTGGTGCGTCAAACGCAGGTGTTTGCTGGCCTGCTCATCTTCACCCTGCCTGAGACGCTGGGCGCCCCCATGCCTGACACCATGAAGGACATGGACAACATCGCATCCATCTTCACAACAGGTGAGGCCCTCCGGGTACATGAGCATGTTGATACTGTTTAATAACACGGCGTTATAATAACGTGAGCGTGTTGTTGTGTAAGAAATACCTGGTCGGCAACCAAAAGCGCCGTCCCCTGCATGGCAGCTGATCCCCCATGCTGCCCTGCGGCGCCTCATGCGAGCTTGCATCAGACGGCCTGACAGGTGCCTGTCTGTTGTTGCTAGGACGTGTTGCTGCCTGCTCATGCTGTGTGGGGGAGCGTGAGGGCTGGGGCAGCAAGTGGGCGCCACTAGCACACCCGCGCACGTGTGCAGGCGCCTGGCAGCGCGCCTGGCACTATGCGCCGGCAGCCGCTTGCACGTGGCGCTCACACCGCGCTGTGCGCATGAGCGCCCTGCCGCGCGCACTTGCACCAGCCGTCCATGCCACTCCCGCGCGCGCACGTCACCGATTCAGCAGGATTGTTTAAATTATTATCTGTATCGCTGCTGCAAGAGCGGGTGCCTGGGGCGGGACCCTTCACAGCTGCCCAGCCCGGTTCCCAGCCCAGCGCTCAGCCTTACTCAGCTGACCACAGCGTGCTGCTCCCCCTGTTGCCGCCAGGCGCAGCGGACAGCAAGGTCCAGGCCGCTGAAGTCGAGGCAGGTGGGGAGGGACTAGCAGTAGACAGGGTGTCCAGGGATGCCGGGATGGAGCTGCCACTGTTCGCAGACGCAGCTCCATGAACGTGCGCGTGCTGTTTGCCGCTTTGGATCCTGCATGGCCTGTACAGGCACAGATAATGCGTGGCATGCACAGATGACAGGAGCCAATCAACGGGGCGCCATGCAGTTCCATGCGCAACACGCGCATGGTACCGCATGGGGCGACCACTGGTTGGCACCCTACCGCACCCCACCGTGTGACGTCCCTCTCCCGTCCCTTTCTTTGAAAGCATGGCCCAACTGCTGGTGTCAGCCACCGCTGGCTTTCCCAATACATGTCACGTCCGTGCACATCAGGGGTGTGCTGTGAGCTCCATGTGCTGTGTCCTTCGGCTTGAGCTTGTGTGACCCCTGGAGTAACTCCCATCCCTGGCACTCTCCGCATCGTGGACTTGCACCTTGGTCACAGGTGCATGGAAGAGGGGATGGAAGGCGACGCGTAGCGAGCTCTTTTCTTTCCGGGCGGTCGGCTCCAGCACCAGCAACCTGCACCTTCAGAAGATTGCCGAAGAGGGAAGGACTGCAGGGACACTACCTGATGGCACCAGTGGCGATGGGGCGCACGAAGGAGCCAGCCTCCTGGCCATCAGCCCACACCCATCTCACTCGGGCGCAGCTGGTACAGGCGGGGGAGGGGCTGGGCACGTGTCTGGGGGGCATTCAGGCGGTGGGGCTGTGACCCAGAACAGGCACTCGGCACAGCAGCAGCACGAAGACGATGAGCATCAAGGGCTGCTGTCCACAAAGCACCACCACTCGCACCACTGAGGTGCCGGCCCCTTGCAGGCTGCAGCCCTGGTGTCTGCAGGGCTCTGCGGACGCTTACCTTGGCGGCTTAGAACCAGTTCAGTGATCTGCGCACTCAGCATGGCGCGAGGTTGTGCGACTATGTATGCATGCGTGGAGGCGTGTGCGGTTTTGAAGCAAGCTCGCAAGTGCCAGGGTGTAGACTGGCATGGTGGCAGTGTATGCAGACTGGCATAGTGGCAGATAGGCTGGTGTGCCGCTTCCGGTGTGGCTAGACTGTTCCGAATGCCAATTTGTCTAGAGGCAACCACCTTGAACAGCACATGGGTATGACACTGAATCTGGTTGTCCACAGCTGTAGTGTGCGGCATACTAGCAGGTGGGATGCGTTCTACGAGCTGCATTATCATAAACGACTGCGATTCAGTGCGAGGGCGTGCGACCAGCTTTCTTCGGCCAACTATAATAAGCATGTGAATGTCCTTGTGATCATGCGTATTGTATGCTGCCATTTTCTCGTCTACCACCCACCAACCTAACCAATCATAAGCTGCCAAGAGCTATGGCTGCAGCTTCAGAACATCGTGTATCGTGTAAGACAGTGCCTTTGAATAAAAGGCGCCCTCGGCCATGCATCAGTTGATGCAAGTGTGCTTGCCTGATCACGACACATCACATATCATGGCACCAAATATGATGCCCAGCTGTTCTTCATCCTACCGGTCCCTCTGTGGCACATCACACTCCACATAGCAGTCTCTCTGATGAGGAAAAACGTTGGGCTTGCACACCTATTGTGCATGATCTTCAGCTGCCGATGGTTGCAGCATAGCATATAGACGTAATGGACCTCCTGACACACCATGCCTACTCATCTAAGTCCTGTCGCTTGCACATCACTCCCTCTCTCTCTCTCTCACACTCAATTTCTCTGCAACACGACTGCATCCCTCAGCCCTTCTAAGCTCTGTCCTTCAGCATGTATGCACCCGACTGTGTCTACGCTATCCGCAGACCCGCCCCGTTTAGGCCGGGTGGCCGCGTCCCTGCTGCTCACCGGCCGCCAGTGCCCCTCCTCACATCAGGCCCAGCTGCACCAAGCCATGCAGTGCCGCGTCTGCCCCCCATGCACTGGACCGAGCCACCAGGGTGTTCCTGCCAACCGCATGGTCTGCATGACGCGCCACCGGTTCACCCGGGCCCACCCCGCTCACAGCCCCACGCCGCACGTGGAGCACAGCATGCGTGGCCACTCGTTGCAGCGCGCCTGCCCCTACTTTCCCGCTGTCCGCACTGCCGACGACCACAACAGGGACGCCGTTGCTTGCAGCCCCAGGCGCCCCAGCCGCCTGGATCCTGAAGCGGGTGCAGACGTGCTGCAGTGCTGCGGCCTCACCGGCGCAAGCAGGGACGACGTCAACCGCCGCCCAGCCGCTGCTGCGGGGACCGCTGCGTATACCCACAACATGAGGTGGCTGCAGCACAAGGACCCAGCTGAGGGAGGGAGGGGAGGCTGCGTGTGAGCTCACTGTCCTGCGTGGACCACGGGTACCAGGCGCACTGATGCTGCCACCGCCTGCATCATCCCACCCACCCGACACACCTGCCCCATTGTGCTGTGCCAGGGCTGCAGTGGCGTGCTGCAGTAAGCGTGCAGGGCGCTGCAGCGTCGCGGCAAACACGCTTAAGCCTGTTGCGCCCGCAGAGGCAGCCCCCCTGTGCATGCCTGCTGGTGCAGCGCTGTTGTAGCCGCCTGCAGTGGCAGGTGACTGCGAGCGTGCGCGGAAGCTGCTTGCATCTGCGCTGTCATTGCCGTCATAGCTACTGCCACTGCTGCTGCTCCCTCCAGATGCAAGGCAGTGGAGCTCAGCCTCCAGCGCAGCACGGAACGCGTCCGCCACGTGCGCGCGCACCAGCACGCGCACACGGTGCGCGTTCTGCTCCTTTGCCACATCAGGCTTGGCCAGCACCACTGCAGCATGCATGCCCTTGCCTGGCTGGCTCATGCCGCTGTCACCACCGCCGCTGCTGCTGCTGCCGGCACTGCCTCTGTTCCTGCCGCTGTTGAACGCCGCCGCCACACGCTGCACAGCGCGCACCACCGCGGGCCTGCTCCACCCGCGGTCACTCTCCAGCCGTGCACGCCACACTTCATCCTCCTGCCACTGCCCGCCAGCTGTCTGGTACGCGATACGTGTACCGCCTGCTAGGAGCACTACGTCAGGGGACGCCAGCGCCGCTTGCTTGCAGCGCCAGACCTGGAGGAAAGACCGCCAGCATCTGCAGTGCAGCACAGTGGGTGCGTCAAATGCATGCACGCATCAGTCAGGAGCCAGAATCGCATGGCTTGCAGGTATGGAATAGGGATATGGCACAGCTCTCGACCCAAGCGTGGTTGTGAGGCAGGCATGGGAGGGCATGCTGTGAGCGCATGGTCGGCGAGGTTTCGTATGGGTACGCATCGCCGCATGCAGCACGCAGCAAGTGCAGCTCAGCACCGTCATTCACGGCTGCAGCACAACCGGCAGAAAGAAAGAGCCGCACCTGTGCGTGGTGTAGACCAGCATGGATGGCTGCAACGCCTGGCTCGCCTCCCACATGGCCCTGAACCGCCCCGCCACGTCATCGTCTCGAGCCACCGCGTCCCTGCCTGCCATCATGCCCAGCTCAGCCACCAGCAGCACCGGCTGCCGCAGCAGCCGCTGCACTGGCGCACCCCTGGCAGTGCCCGTGTACGCAGGGGACACGTCCTGTTGGTGCCCCTGGCTGGGGGTGGTGCCAGGGGCCGGCGGGGGCAAGAGCTGGTAGCAGCACCCAGGCTGCAGCTGCAGCTCGCTGCCTGGTGCATCGACTCGCTGCACGTGTGTCACGCCCTGTGGCCCGCACTGTAGCAGTACGAGCCGTGTGAGCAGCACAGGTGCTGGGGTGCCTGGTGTGCTGTTGGTGGCCATGTGTGCTGGGAGCTCGGCCGCCAGCATGAGCTCACCACTCGGCATGTGCCTGTGCACCAGGCGTGCTGTGTGCCATGTGCTGGATGGCCCTTGCCCTGTGCCCTGGCTGCTGCCTCCAGTGCTTGGCACCTGCTGCAGGCTGAACTGAATGCACAGGTTGTCTTCAGGCCGCCGTGAGCGGCCCGGCACAGATGCCGCCGGCGCATTGCTTGACTCGTGCAGCGTCCGCCGGAGCGCCCGCACCCACTGAGATGCGCACGCTGCTGGTGCCACGAGTGTGGTCACCACTGTGTGATGTGCCTGCCTGACCTGTTGCTGCTGTGGCTGCTGCTGCTGTGGCTGCTGTGGCTGCTGCGCCTGCTGTGGACGGTTACGATACACACTGGCCTGCCCGTCAGCAGCATGCACGTTCAGCTGCTGCACGTGCAAGCCGGCTGCACTACCCCCGCTCCCTGCAGCTGTGCCTGTGGGCAAGCCGCTGCCATGGGGTGTCTGCATGTTCTGGGCATGCGGCCCCCCTTGCTGTGCAGCCAAGAAGGCACCCCACACATCCAGGTCGGACGTCAGGGAGACTGTCATTTGGAACCTGCTGTGTGACCTGCGCACAAGCAGACGCTTGCCCTTGTTCCAAACAGGCAGCAGCAGGGCAGGCCTGCGGCCCGGGAGCCTCACTGCCCCTGCCGGTGTGGGCAGCCGGCTTGCACGCTGCAGTGATGGCTTGAGCGGTTGCTGTGGTTGCTGTGCCTGCGGGGGGCCAGTGGCGGTGGATGGCCGCGACTGTGGCACGGCTTGTGCTGCTTGCAGTGCATCACCGCGCTGACTGCTGACTGACTGGGCTTCCTTTTCACGGCCCGCTCGGTGTGTGCTGCTGTGCTCACTGCGGCCATGCCGTGCCTGTGCCTGCGGCTGGGTTGGGTCGCTGCTCTTGGCAGTGGTGCAGTCAGCTGCAGGGGCTGCATCATGTGACAGCGCCCCTTGTCTGCTTTGCTGCTGCTCCTGCTGCCGCTGCCTGTATCTTCCGCGCCCCTGCGCGGGTTGGTTGTGCTGGCCGGGCTGGCTGCCGCTGGGTGCGCTGTGGGCATAGCTCGTGCTGGGCTGCTCCTGCACAAGCTGCGATACCTCACGAAGGTGCACGCCGTTGCTCAGCCATGAGGGTGCGCTGCCTGGGCTGCCAGGGCCCTGCAGCTCGCGCGCATATGGTGGTGCGCCATGCAGCGCGTGCCAGGGGTCGGCAGGAGCGGGGCCGCCCTGCATGGTCATAGCCCCATCCATGCCACCATGCCCACTGCCATTGACGGTACTCCTGCGGCGCCTCCGTTGCACCGCAGGCGCCTCTGCTTCATGCTGCTGCTGCGGCTGCCGCACTGGCAGCGACACGATGGCATCCGGGGTGAGCAGAGGCGTCGTCGTCGCCTCTGCTGCGCCCTGCGAATGCGAATTGACCCACGACGCGCATTGCATTTGCATTTTATGGCAAATTACACCCTCAATAGTGCTCTCAATAGTGCAGGTGGGGAGCGCCACTGATATGGATATGGCAAGCTGGATGTTAAGCCGTACCTGAATGACAGCAGGAGCCGGGGGCACAGCTCGGTTACGCAGAGCTGCATCGCCAAGGCTGTGGGCATGGCACAAGGGGTGCCATGACGGCAGCCTGCAGGGTTGCAGCACCGGCCGAGCGGAAATCCCACTCGTCCTAGATGCTTGCATCCCTGCGTCGCACATCCGGGTTTTGGATGGTCCCCATCCTCATCTTGCAGCCAACTCAGAAATTCTGGGATGATGTAGTGCTAATCACAACGCATAGTAGCATCGAAATTTGCTACGCCCATTCCTGCGGCGGTCGAACCCTCACCTGCACAGGGATGCTGTGCTCAGCAGCTGCCCATAGGTGTCTACCTGACCACTGACATCATCAATCCAAATGGCTGAATAGCCAGCACTACATACGCCGAAGGTGGTCAAGTGCAGGGTAAAGTGACATGCGATCAAAGTGCTGCATCAGGATAGGCTTGAGATATCGCTGAACCCCAATCAAAGCCTTCCTGACCCCACTCCCACTCCTGACTGAGTGGGACATGGAATTCGGGTGCTGGGCACACCGATGCCGCAGCCTCGATCATCAGGCACCAAGAACACATTGTTATGGAGCAAGGTTGAAGGGTCAAGAGGCTGAGACTGATAGCAGACTAGCGAGGTGCGCAATCAGTTTGTTCAAACATACATACATAAAGATATTGATGCGCTTCAAGCGCCTAGAATGCCGACGAACACCAATCTGATGCGGAAGGTGGCAGCAAGGCACCCCTATCAAGCACAATGGAATTGACATGAGCACTTGCAGGAGTTTGGAGTGTTTCCACGCCATGTTGCTGTGCACCTTCTCTCCTGGGTGCCCTAGAACAGATGCAGCCAAAGCACAGCATTCTGGGCTCTTGCATGCCCTGCGCTGGCTGCCCAACGGCGTACTGGGTGGCCTAGCTGGGGCTGAGACGATCTGGTATCAAATGTTGACCCTTGTCACATGCATGCCTGCTCCTGCACCGCAGCCCTGGCCAACCCATCAGCACACGCTTCGCGTGGCAGCCCAGCCGACGGGCTGAGGCCTGGCCCGCGCTGATGGCAACCGGGGTTCACGACTGGTAGTGCTGATGCGTGGCGAGTAGCAGCAGCAGGAGAAAATGAACCACCCAGCAGCAGAGATATGTGCCATCGCGCTGAACAAGATCAAGAAGGTCGCCAATTCGCGCAAGTACCAGGCGCTGCTGGACGAATGCCAGGCATTCCTGGACAACATCCAGACCATCATCCCGCCTCTGGGAACGGGCGGGCCTGCAGCCGGTGCGGCTGGCCCAAAGGTTGGCCCCGTGCTGCAGGATGTACTGCAGCAGACTGCTGCAGGGGATGATGTGGCGTCTGAGGATGAGCGATCGGACGATGGGCGGGCAGCGGGCGGCCCCAAGAGTCTGGCAACCACGGGGCCACCGTCCCAGACAGACCTTGCGGCTGCAGCAGGGAGCACACAGCAACAGCCATCCATGGAGGCGGTCAAAGCCCATTTTGCAGAGGAGGACATCGCGGAGGCGACAGCCGCGCCAGGTGCAGCGGACGCATCAGTCACGCGGACCAGCACGGGCGGTGCCGCAGCACCTGGCTCGAAAACGGCATCCGGCGGGGGCGTGGCCGTGGCGCCTGGCATCGGGCCCCTGCCGGACCTGGTGCCCCGCACTGATGTGGCCCTGCCCGACCCTGTGTGCGGCCGCATCATCGGCATCATGCGCCTCGCCGTCGACACGCAGCGGCCCAATGTCATCGAGATCGCGCTCGACTGCATCCAGAAGCTCATCGCCTTCAAGTTCATGCAGGGCGCAGTGTACGCGATCAACCTGAACAAGCCTGGCAAGGAGGCGCTGGATGCGGGTGCGTGGGGCATGGGTGCATGGGCCAGCACTGCGTCGGCAGCTGCAGTCCTGTGGGCGGGCCGGTGTCTCATGTGTGCACGCATGGCATACTGAGTGTCAGCGGGGGCATGGGTGTACAGCTGCGGGTTGGTGGGTACGCGTGCATGTGAGCTGAGCCGCGAAAGCATACTGTGTGCGTGCCGTATTCGCATGCGCCTGCCTACCACACGTGAGCCCATGCTGCACATGTTTGCGCATATGGCGCACAACTATGTTTGCGTGCAGACAAGCTGGCAGTGAGCGCGGATGACCCCAGCACCAAGACGCCGCAGGCACAGGCGCTGGAGCTCATGTGCCGCTGCGATGAAATCCCAGATGAAGGCGTGGAGCTGCAGATCCTTAAAGGCCTGCTCACAGCCACCACCTCATCCCACTTCACCACGCATGGGCAGGTGCGCAGTGGGCAGAGCCCGTACTGCAGCGGAAGACCAGAAGGGCAGCAGCACGGCCTTGGAAACGGCCCCGGCAGGGCCAGGGCTGGGTGTGGGGCGGGGGTTGACTGGGCACGGAACTCATGTGGGGCTGCATGTGGCATGGGGCTGCAGGGGCCTGGAGATACTGCGATGCTGCGGCTCGTGCATGGTTTCTTTGAGCCATGGCGGCAGCTCTCCACAGGTAGCTTGATGCGCAAGCTCTTGGTCGGGCTTCGTCAACTGTCGGCCGCACTGCCCCCGTGCTCGCTTCTCCATTGTGCCTTGCAGGCGCTGCTGCTCGCGGTGCGCACGTGCTACAACATCTACCTGATGAGTCGCAGTGAGGTGAACCAGACGACGGCGCGCGCGTCACTCACGCAGATGCTGAACGTCGTGTTCCAGCGCATGGAGGCAGACGACGTACAGGTCGAGGTGTGTGTCGGTGCGCTGCCTGGCCGCGTGGTTTACGACTGACTGGGGCCTGGCGCTTGTTTGAGGGACAGATGGCAGCAGGGCACAGCTCGGCACTGCAGCTGGTCAGCAGGTGGTTCTCATAAGCTGGCGGAGGCCGGGAACTGCAGTGACACGTGCCAAGGGCCACAGGCGGGGTGCATGGTGGCTGCAACCCACAGCAGCGGGCACAGGCAGGGAGTGCACAGTGGGCCGGGGCGCGTGATGTCCTACAGCCACATGCAGCCAGGAGTGATACGGATACTTTCGCACCAACTCTAGAGTCTTACTCACACCTTGCGTGCGTGCTGCCCCTGCCCTGCCGCTGGCATCCATTGTCCTCGCAGGTGCGGCCGATTGTGGTCACCGACGTGATGGGGTTGGCGCGCAACGGCGGTGCAGCAGGTGCAGCCGACTCGGCTGCCGCGCTCATGTCGGCCGGGGTGCAGGCATTCCTGAACAATGTCGTCATGGTGGCTGGCGCGGGGTCGGGGCTGCAGTCGGCCGAGGAGATGCGCGCAAGCGTGGCCACCGCGTTTGGCGCGCGCCACCACCCGGAGCACGGGGCCCTGTCAGATGATGAGGATGCGCCACCCAGCTCCTCCACCAGTGGGTTGCCAGCCAAGTCAGAGTCGGGCGGGGCCACCACGCCACCGCAGCACCCGGCGTCCACCCCGCTCCTGGTGATCGGTGGGCCGGTGGGCGGGCCTCAAGGGCCGCGCGGGCCCAGCGACACTGCACGCACCGCGGTGCTGCAGAAGGACGCCTTCCTCGTGTTCAGAGCACTGTGCAAGCTGTCTATCCGCACGGGCGACAGCGCGACCCTGAACGATCCCACAGCTACACGTGGCAAGGTCCTGGCCCTGGAACTTCTCAAGGTGC
Source organism: Chlamydomonas applanata (assembly GCA_001662365.1). Lineage (NCBI taxonomy): Eukaryota > Viridiplantae > Chlorophyta > Chlorophyceae > Chlamydomonadales > Chlamydomonadaceae > Chlamydomonas > Chlamydomonas applanata. The sequence goes on along the minus strand of BDCZ01000466.1, from coordinate 36,876 downwards.
TACTGGAGAACAGCGGACCGCTGTTCAGGCGCTCAGAGAAGTTCATCGGCGCGATCCGGCAGTGAGTGTCTGGTTCGGTGGGGGCTGGCTTGCTCAAGCAGCACATGGTGATGGTGTACATCGTTCCTTGTGACTGGTGGGCTCATGTCAAGCAAGAGAGCTGCGTGACTGACTCATGGCATGCGTCCCCACATGTCCCTCTGCCCTGCGCCAGGTACCTATGCGTGAGCTTGCTGAAGAATGCATCCTCGTCGGTGCCCGCGGCGCTGTCCCTGTGCTGCTCCATCTTCCTCTCGCTCCTGTCCAAGTTCAGGGGGCAGATCAAGGCAGAGGTGGGCGTCTTCTTCCCCCTCATCCTCCTCAAGCCCCTGGAGCCGCCTGGGGGGCCACCGCCGCCGGGCACGGCACCAGCGCCAGGCGCGCCTGGTGCGGCTGCAGCAGCCATTGCTGCCGCTGCAGCCGCGGCACCGCAGCCTCCGCCTACAGCGGCGCAGTTGCAGAACAAGGCAATCATTGTGCGCATCCTTTCGGAGGTTTGCCGTGACGGCCAGCTGCTGGTGGACCTGTTTGTGAACTTTGACTGCGACCTGGAGAGCTCCAACCTGTTTGAGCGCATGATCCATGGGCTGGTTCGGCTGGCGCAGACGCCGGCAGTGGTGAGTGGCCGTCTGTGGCTCAGCTTGACGGAGGGTATTTGGTTACATTGGCTCTAGGGTCGCATGGGCATTGATGAGGGCTAGATGGTGTGCCGCGGATGGCTAGGGCGTGGCATGTTCTGCAGCGCCATGCTTCTCTGGTTCTGATGCAATCTGGTTGCCCCAGCATGTGGTTGTGCCCTGCTGGCCCACTGCCCGTGGCCTGGCTGCCACATTTGACAGGGCTGCTGTGCACCTGCATCACTGTTCAGCTGGGGTCTCAACTGCAGTCGATTGAGCTTGCCTGAGACTGGTGTGTTCTTCAGTGGCAGGCTTGCACAAGTGAACCTGTGCAGTGGGAAACCTCCTCACTTGCTGCTGGACCCCTCCTGAAACGCGTGCAGTCCCAGCCTCCGTCACCGCTCATGGTGGACCCTGGCAACACGTATGCAGCAGAGCAGGCGCTGCGTGCTGAGGCGCTGCAGGCGCTGGTCAACGCAGTAGAGGCCACGCTGCACTGGTACAGGTGCGGGGGAGGGGATTTCATGAAGACTGGTGCTGGTCCGCAGCCTGAGGACTCGCATTGATCTGGCCCTCGGCGACTGCTCGCCCACCCTGCATGTTTCACGCAGCAGTGCCGCCTGTGCCATGCGCGTTGTGCCAGCGCCGCCATGGGTCGTGCGCTGACGTGCGGTGTGTGCCATGCGCCATGCAACTGTGTGTGCAGCCTGACCAGCGGCATGATGGAGGTGAACCTGGGCCTCAGCATGGGTGACATCACGGGCACTGGGGGCTCCAATGCCACGGCCCAGTCTGAGGCTGGGGCCACCGCCCTCACACCAGACACGAGCTCTGCGGCCTTGGACAAGCTGGTAGGGGCTGGGGCGGGGCGGGGCCGGCATGCACACTGCAGGGTAGTGGCAGCGGCTGCGTTAGTTGCACGATGGCTGTTGCTGTATTGAGCGTTGCTAGGGCGGTGTAGCTGTGTGTGGGCCTGTGCTTGCCGGCCCCCATGCAGTGCCATTGTCCTGCAGTGCGGAGCCCTCGGTGCGTGTACATGTGACTGCTGCGCACAGGCAGCGCCGCCGCTCACGCCCAGTCACGGTGGTGGCCACAGCCACACTCCCAGCGGCTTCGACTTTGAGGCCATGGGCGGCAGCTTAGGCCCGGCAGGCGGGGAAGGTGACCTCAACGCCCGCCGCGCGTACAAGGCCAAGTTCCAGGAGGGTATCGCGCTGTTCAACAAGAAGCCACGCAAGGGCATCGAGTTCATGCAGGCGGAGGGTATGCTGGGACGCGATCCGGCCGACGTGGCTGCATTCCTGCACAAGACCAAGGTGAGTGGGGCTGGGGTTGCTGAGGTGGGAGTGCATGTGGCTGTTGCCTCAACAACCTGTTGTTCCACCCCATCCCTTTCGGCTTTGTTCTACCCACCCCTTCATTTCACCCACCATCTTCGTTCCATCCCAGCAACCGCCTCCAACACACGCACTGCGCGCATCCACGCATATGCCTTCCTTCCCACAACACAGAACAACACAGCATAGCACAACACAGCATAGCACAACACAGCATGCATGTCCCCACGCCTGTGACACAGGACCTGGACAAGACGACGGTGGGCGACTACCTGGGTGAGCGCGAGGACTTCTCACTCAAGGTCATGCACTGCTACGTTGACGGCCTTGACTTCACGGCGCTCGAGTTTGACGCCGCGATCCGCCTGTTCCTGTCGGGCTTCAGGTGCGCTTGG
>BDCZ01000466.1:0-27233 GCA_001662365.1 Chlamydomonas applanata | reverse complement strand
GGGGGGGGGGGGGGGGGGCGCCAGTACACTGCTGACGCACAGTGTTCAGTCTTGGAGCAGTGTCCAGGGATGGCACCCACAGTAAAGGAACTTAAGGTAGCCTCACCAGTAGCCTCACCAGAGCACATCGGTGTGCTGATTCTATTGCACGATTGCCACTGCTCATCACAGGCAGTCGAGATCAGGGAACTCATCATCCGGTGCCTCAGCCAGATGGTGCTCGCGCGCGTCAACAATGTCAAGTCGGGCTGGAAGAGCATGCTCATGGTGTTCACGACGGCAGCAGGTGCATGGCTGTGTGCATATGCTGATATGCACGATGGAACTGGTGGTGCGCTGATACGGCCCTTGTGGGGCCGATCAAGCGTGCCGTCATCCCAACTGTCCAGCCCGTGCTGCTGCCGCCTGCTCCCCCCACGTATATTAATAACTTGTGCTCGCTCACTTCCAAAGCACTGACGCCCCCTGAGCTCACACGCATCATGGTCCCTTCACCTCCGCCCCTGGACCCTTCATCTCCCCACCACGCCCCCGTGCAGGCGACAAGGAGCCCATGATCGTGCGCCTCGCATTTGACACGATCGAAAAGATTGTGCGTGAGCACTTCAACCACATCACTGAGACGGAGACCACGACATTCACCGACTGCGTCAACTGCCTCATCGCCTTCACCAACAACCCGCACTCTCTGGATGTCGCGCTCAACTCAATCGCATTCCTGCGGTGAGGGGGCCCAGGGTTGTTAGTGGTTGGGTATGTTGGAGCGAGGCAGCTGGCCGGAGGGCTGTGACCATCTCTAGTGCAGTTGTGGAGTGCTGCACGCATTGTACTGGATCGCCTGTGACCACAACCAGGCAGGCACTGACAACCCTGCACCCCGTATACTAAACATGGCCGTTGCGGCTGGGACTAAAACTTGAAGCGAACTGCGCGCGCCGCCCATGCAGCTTCTGTGCCATGAAGCTGGCTGAGGGGGAGATTGGGGAGTTGGAGAGCTTACCAGAAGGCCTGGCATCGGCCGCGTCCCACATGCACCCGCTGCGGGTGGTGCAGCTGGACAGCGGGGCGTCATCTCTGGTGCTCCAGGGGTCCACGCCCGTGGCGCTGTCGGGGCCGCCGCCTGCCGGCGAGGCCGCAGCAGCGTTCGCGCATGCCGAGGCAGCCACTGCGTCCGGATCCCACAGTGTGAGTCAGGAGGCGGCGAAGGCGGCAGCTGAGGCGGATCGGAACATCGCCGCAGAGGCGGCAGCGGCCAAGGGCGCGGGGGCGGTGGCCGATGCGCGCGCACGCATGGCGAGCTCGAGCGGCTCGGGGCCGAGCTCGGCGCTCGAGCGCGTTGCGAGCATGCGGCGGAGCTTCAGCCCTGATAAGCCGACGGTGCTCACGCGCGTCGCCACGTCACACCACCACGGGGCAGGCCATGACGGGCCACCTGGCGTGGGTGGCGGCCGCTCGTCGCTTCGGTTCGTGGACCGGGACGAGCACGTGTATTTTTGGTTCCCGCTGCTGGCAGGCCTGTCAGAGCTCACGTTTGACCCACGGTGCGTTGACCTAGACTCTCCAGCAGGGGTTGGTGACTTTCAGTGCCAGCCTGCAGGCGGCTGGCCTGGTGCCGCTGGTGCTATCGGCTTACGCGACTGATGTGTGTGTGCTGCGACACCCATGCATTGGGCACCAGGCTGCGCATCAACACTGCTGCATACACTGCTGCAGCTGCCGATACTGCCTGCGCCTGCTGTCAGGGTCTGAAGGCACCTCTTTGTTACTGCCCCGGCTGTGTTGGCTGCAGGCCTGAGATCCGCAACTCAGCGCTCGAGGTGCTGTTCGATGTGCTGCGATACCATGGCGGCTCGTTTGCCGAGTCGTTTTGGAAGCGCGTGTTTGACAGCGTGCTACTGCCCATCTTCGACCACGTGCGCGCCGAGGTGCGGCCTGTGGTTTGCTGCCCCTGCTTGACCTCATCAACCCCTATCCTCTTTGTCTCTTGTCCCTGTAAGTCACGTTTTTGTTTATCACGGGGCTGCCCTGCCCGTGCGATGCACAGGTGACTGACACCACGACGTTCACGAGCGAAAAGCGGAGGCAGCAGGAGGATGCCTGGCTGTATGAGACATGCACCCGCTGCCTGCAGCACCTCATCGACGTGTTTGTCCTCTTCTACGTGGAGACTGAAACACTGCTGCCCTCGATTCTGCAGCTGCTCTTCACGTTCATGAACCGCACGCACCAGTCACTGGCTGCGGTGGGAGCCGCCGCGTTTGTGCGGCTCGCAAACGCAGCTGCGCCCCACATGGGCACGCCTGCATGGTGCATGGTCACAGATTTCCTGCGGACCACAAGCCAGGAGATCGCCCCCAATGCATTGGAGCTCGTCACGCCGCCGCAGCGTGGGGTGGGCAGTGGAGCCACAAGTCAACCAGTACCGGGCGCGTCCACCCAACTGCCCGGGGCACCCGGCTCTGGGCCGGGGCCCGCCAGCAGCAGCCAACCTCAGTCACAACCAGCCACGGGCAGCAATGGCGGCGTGAGTGAAATCACACCAGCATCACACGACAACCAGCCGGCAGCGGCGGCCGCCAGCGGGGCCAGCAGCAGCAGTGGCCAGGGGGTGGTTGTGGGCGTGTACAGCCTGCGTGAAGGGGTGGGCGCACGGCGGCTGTCCAAGTTCAGATCCCAAGCCTCAGTGGCCCTCCTCATGGTACAGGGCTGCTCAGACATTTACGGCCGCCAGCACGCGCACATGCCGGCCCCGGCCGTGTCCCGCCTGCTGTCTGCGCTCGAGTTCCTGGCTACGCACGCGCGGGGAGTGGACAGCGATGTGGGGCTGCGCAAGCGGCTGGCGATGCAGCAGGCGGAAGACCGGGTACCGGATGAGCGGGCGGTGGGTCCCTGCCAACATATCCTGCATACATGCATGCGCTCTTGCGGTCTCCATCTTGCGGTGGCGTGGGCGCTGTGTCGCGACCCTGTTGGCCGCCCCGCATGGACGTGTGTGACTGCACACTGCTGGTATTTGAATTCGCGTGTTGCCCGCACGGCCCGGCACTACACACCCGTTGTGTGAGGGCCACGCCCACCCACTTCTCCACCACATCACTGCTCCACAAATCACCGCCACATCACTGCTGCGTCCTCCCACACTCCATCGCCCCACAGGTTGCTGACCCGCCACTGCTGCGACTGGAGACAGAGGCGGGCCACGCGTACCTGTCTGTCCTGCTGCACCTCTCATCAACGTCCTCCCCGCGTGATCCCGGCATGCGGGCTGCCGTGGATGCTGATGAGCGGCTTGTCGCGCTGTGCCGTGCCACGCTGGCGCGCTACTGCCTCGGCTCCTCAGGCGCCGGTGTAGTGCCAGACCCGCTGTACATGGCCGATGCTGCAGCCAAGCAGGCGTCGATGGCGAAGCAGCGGACAGAGCGGGAGGCGTCAGAGCGGGAGGGCGTGGGGGCGCTGGTCGCTGGCGCGCGGCCGGTGGTCGGCTTCCTGGGTGGTGGCGGGCGCGCAGCCGAGGCCGCACGCAAAGCCGAGGTGTGTTGATTGTCTTTATGAGGGCACGTGGCGTGCACAGCTTGCAGTGCGCGGCTTGGAGAACCTTGGCACGGAACGGCCAGCTGCGTGCCGCAGCGTCTTTGCAGCCCACGCATGGTGCCAGCGAGTGCCCCCACCTGCTGCTGCTGCTCTCATACTCACTACCTGGTACTGGCCCTTTGACGCACTCGTTGCTGCACGGCATACCTCACCCAGCGTCCACTCGCTCAAACTGGGCGTACTGCCTGTACTGCCCCCTGCGTCCTGCAGCTGTACGCCGCCAAGCTGGCTGCCGCGGTTCAGGGCCGCACATTTGACAACAAGTGGGTGGTGGCTGGCCGCACGTCGTTCAACATGCCAGTGCTCATGGCCACGCCTGCAGTCGAGTATGCACCCTTCACCCCCTTGGTGCGTGCGCTGTTCAGGGTGCTGCGACTACAGGGCAAATGCTCTTACTGGTGTTGCCTGGCTGCACCCGACTGGTGTCGACTGCTGTCATGAGGTGGTGCTGCTCTGTGTGGCGTGGTTGTGCACTCCTGTGCGCTCCCATGCAGCTGGCGGTGGGGCCATGCCTCCGCTTTCAACGCTGGGTTCCAAGAAATGACGGCACATGGCCCCCATATAGCATTCAACAGTGTGGAGTGACTCGTCTTGCGCTCCTGCCGTGCACGCAGGTGGGCGCCGCGCTGCGTGCGGTGGGGTGCCTGGACGAGAAGCTCTTCCGTGCACACCTCGCGGACTTCTTCCCCCTGATGACCTCACTCATCCGCACTGAGTACGCACCCCCTGAGGTGCTCCGGGGGCTGGCGGAGTTGTTTGGGCGGCGTGTGGGCCCCATCCTGGGTGTGGCGCCTGCAGGGGGCATGGCCGCAGCGGCAGAGGCGGCCGCCGCGGCAGCGGCCGCCAAGCAGCAGGCGGCTGCCGCTGAGGCGCAAAGCATGGAGCGGCTGGGCGGGGGGCAGGGCGAGGGGGAGGCACGGAGCGCGATGCTGTGATGCTCACCTGCTGCTGGTAGGGGGCATGCTTACACGCTTGGGGAGAGTGTCAGCTAAACAGGGGTCTGGCGCATGACGGGGTGAAGCACGGTCCGTGGGCTGTTTGTGTGGGCATTTGGACCGGTAGGGCATAAGACATCCTGGTTCAGGTGTGTCACCTGGTCGTGTAAAGGTGTTCCTTCTCAGTGCTGTCATGCATAACAATGATGGTGTTCATGTGTTGAGTTCAGTGTTGTTGCCCATCTGCCCACCTACCCACCCACCCCCCGTGCATGCTGCATCTGGTATCAGTCTGTTGGATGGTGGGGACCTGCCCGCCTGATCAACCCAGCTCGTGTAGGCACAACAGCACAACATCAGCAGCTGCAGACCTGACCTACACCCGTTGGTGCTCAGCTGCTCCCCTGCCCTCCCCTCCTGGATGCTCTGTGCCGCAGAGCCTAGCCCAGCAGCCCCCCTGAACCCAAGCCCACTTGATCGGTGGCAAGCATCCTCCTGCACCCGATCCTTATTTGCCTATGGATCGCGTACTTACACGCAGCTGTAGGAAGTATTCGCGCTGGCACAATCAGCACCGCCGGTGCAGTGCTGCTGTCACATTTGGAAGACATGAATGCCGAGTAGGTGGGAGAGGCGCTGGTGGAGCTGTACCCTGCGCGCGCGGTGCCCCTCATGTCCTGCTTGTGCCTGGAAGATGGTGGATGTGCATGGAAGATGAGGTGGTGGCGGCGCTCCAGGCGGCCCGCGCATAACGGGCATGCCGGCCATGCGGGTGGTGTCAGAGGATTCATGGCAGTGCCGTGTCCGTGTGTGCTGCTGCCCCTGTCCAAGGCCGAGGGAAATGTGTTCCCGTGCAGTTTGACAGGCCCCTCTTCTTCTTGCCTGGACCAACCCGCTGAATGTGGTGATGGTTCGTGGTGTTGATTAAATGCTAGCGCAAGATCGGGTGGGCGTCTGGTTCACACCGCACTCGCTCGTTCTCTCCTAGGTAACAGCTTTAGGTAATCAGGTAACAGCTGCAGGTGACAGCTATGTATTGTAGGGAGGCTCGCGCAGCTGGTAGCCAACATTTAGTGCCTCCGTCCATACAAGTTCCAAAATTCAACGTGAGAGCATTGCTGTCACCGTGGGCTAACGTGTAACCAGGGCCTTGTACTGTGGGTGAAGGGTGTACTAATGAGGACTTGTAACTGTTGCACAGGGCGTCTGGTAGGAGCCACAGAATACGTGGGAATCTGTGATGTCAAGTGGGTGTGCATCCCTTGCAAGCATACACGCCCTGTTGTTAGCGTGGCAGCACCTGCATGACGCATCCAAACTTGCATGCCCGTGGCTCCAGCATGCAAGCATGTCTGTGGAAGGCCGTGGATTCCTGCTGACATGCCGTGGCAGGCGGCCTGCACCAGCAGTACACGGCACTGGTTACACATCAGCCAGTGCATAATGTTTAATGACTCAAGCAAACTGGTCAACCCGTAGCCAGCTGCAGCACACACCGTGCTACCGTTCATACACTGACCATGAACTGGCTGGGCTGTCAGCATTGTGTGTGCATGTCACATGTACACTAACCAGCAACGGCACGCCGCTAATCGTGCTGCAACAATGCTGCTTGTGGCGACAGCAAGCAATGGATTTGTTGTGAATAGGCCTTCGGCGGCCTCCATAGCCCCTGCCAAAACTTCCGTAGGGCCCATTCCCCTGATTGCTTGGGCCACCAGATAACAGCCCGCCAACCAGCTCAGGCCCACGATCAGCATGGCCACGGCTTGTATCTTGGCCGCTTGAACTTCTGCATCGACCTTGATGCGGGCAACCTTTAGCACCACCGGCTCATCCAGGGAAGCCTCCTGCACGCGGCGGGTGCATGACGTCCACGTGTGTGATCAGTGCTTGTGTACAGCTGGCGTGGAATGCGCAGACAGCACACCCGCCAGCACAAGAGCTGCAACCAATCTACCAAAACGCATGAGTGTTACATGCCTCGAAGAAGAAGAAGAAGAAGAAGAAGAAGAACCTTGAATTGTTGTTTTTACTTGACAAGTCAGACACGGTAAACCAGCAGCCGCACCTCAGTGCCAGGTGTGATGCGTGGTTGTGGGCCCCTGCTGCTCCAAGCTGATCGCACCTGTTATGAACACCAGGCAGGGCCCACAGCACAAGAAGCCATGATGCACCATGGCATCACCAGGGGCATGCATAGCATGAGCTGCTGACCGCCAAGCTGGCTTTCAGGCCATCATGATGCACATAGCACATCAAGCACCCCTTCCGCAGGCACGTGGCAATCAAGTGAGCCAAATGTCAAGCATCCATGCTTGCAGTCGGGACACACAGCAGTCGCCTTACATTTGCCTGGCTGGCACGCGCTGCCCATGGCGGCGTGCACCGCCTCACTGGCAGCGTATTGCTGCCAGTAGCGCAAGCGCGCGGCAGGGCGCAATGCGCAGGAGCGGCCTGTGCGTACATGTGCATGTAGAAGCGGTAATGCACACATGAGCGTTCAGCGCCTAACTGCTTCACCTGCAACAGCATCTGGTGCCCAGCTGCACATGCTATGCTTCATTGTCTGAGGTCCTGCATGTTGAGGTGGCATTGGGCTGTGGACTTGAGAACGAGCACAGAATGAGCCATGCTGCATGTGGCCCACCTCCCACGTCAGCTTCAGCGTATGCTTCCTCATCGAACTTGAAACACCCAGTTGAAGCACCGCCTTGAAGCACCGCCTTACTCCCAGGCAAAACCCTGATGCGTGCGATGACGATACATCTGTCGTCGTTGCGTCAAGTTAAGCGTGTGAAAAGCATATAGCTGAGCTGCGTGCAATGCCGCAATGCCACGATTGCAAATGTGTACTGCTTCCGATAAGTACAATGAGGTTTGCTGTACAATATATTACATCATGTAATAAGCATCCGACACCACAAAGCCTGTATATCTCCAAGCGAGCGAAGGCTGGCTAAACAAGGAACACGGGTGCGCTGGTCAGCACGATTGCTGTGAATGCAAGTATCATAAGCAGAACTGTGCAACTTGCTACAGGCCTGCAGGCAACACCTGCATGCTGTGCACATCGTGTGTGACTTGCATGATAATCGATCACTCGCGCCATGCGGCTGCCACCCACAAGTCCCCCCTGCTGACGCATGCAACCTGTGCCTCCCTGGGCCCTTGTCTCTGGCGCATTGGACAGGCAGCCAGTGATCAGCCTCTAAACGCAGGGCGCAGCCGTCGCACGTGGCAGCATGCACCATTTCAGCGCGCTGCCCCCTGCGGCCAGCCCACCTAGCAGCAACCCAGCTGGGGAGCATGCCTCTCCAGTGCTCGAGCTGGCTGGTGCATCCTTCAGGGCTGTGAAGCAAGCGCGCGCAGCACGCGCCAAGGCGGCGCCACCAACGGGCGCAGCAGCTGAGCCGCTGCTGCTGCTGTCCAATGTGTGGGTGGTCGATGTGGCAGCCGGGCAGCTGTTGGGCGGGGGCGCGGCCCAGGATGTGGTGATCAGGGGCAGCAAGATCCTCGAGGTCGTCCCACATGGCACTACAGCAGCTGCAGCTGCAGCCAATGCCACCAGCACAGCAGCTTCGCAGCCCCAGGGCGGGCCCCCTGCCCCCTCCGTCATCGCGGTCGACTGCAAGGGCCTCACACTGTGCCCTGGCCTGTGCGACGCCCATGTGCACTGCACTGCGGCCACTGCCAACCTAACGGCCCTCATGTCCCTGCCTGAGAGCTATGTGGCTGCACGCGCGGCGCACACCCTGGGGGGCATGCTGGCCCGCGGCTTCACCACCATCAGGGTGTGTCTGGGGCCCTGGGTGTCTTGAATTGCCCAGATGGCCACGATTGATCTGCGTTGCCTGATCTGGGTGGCACGGTCCATGTAGCTTGATCTAGCTTTGGATCCGCCGTGCATTAGTTGCCAACTTGCTTTGCTGGCTGCACTGATTGCCAGCTGGCTAGCTGGCTGGGCGCAGCGAGATGCAGCTGGGTGGTTGCGGTGGGGGGCTGGTCCAGCTGCAGCAGGCGGGCCGAGGTGAGGAGCTGGGGACAACGCCCCTCACAGCTGCAACTGTGCTTTGGACGAGTACCAGCACGGGCACTCGTTGCCGCCCCCTTGCTCCATGTGACGCATGGCGCCCCCAACCCCCCCACCTCCCCCATGCTGTGCAGGATGCGGGGGGTGCTGACTTTGGGCTGGCGCAGGCGGTGGACGAGGGTCTGGTGCTGGGCCCCCGCCTGCTGTTCACAGGCCATGCGCTGAGTCAGACAGGTGGCCATGGAGACTTCAGGTGCTGCGGCTCTGTGTGCAGGCCGAGTTTACTGCTCACCCATTAGGTCGGCAAATCAGCCCAAGAATGAGGAAGCCAGTGACACCTCATGACGCGGTCTGTACTGCTCCAGAAGGCTAGGCTGGCTGCTCCTTTCACCATGTGCACTAGCTTGGCACACAACACAGCCGAGGCAGGCACTCAGGCAGGTGGGGGGCCAGGCTGGTAAGCCAGCCAGGCAGGCACCCAGTCAGTCAGGCAGGCAGCACCTCAGGACTGACGTGCCCACTGCCATTGGTGTCATGTATGGAGCAGGGGGCGGGGCGAGGATGTATGTGCCTGTGGCGCGGCCCTGCGAGGCATCGGCCGGGTGTGCGATGGAGATGCAGAGGTGCGTGAGTCGGCTACTTGGGTGCCTTGCGTGCTGCTGGTCGCTTTGGTTCATGGTGTGCTGGCTCTGTTAGTTGCACACATGCCGATGGGGTGCTGGAGGCAGTGCGCGAAAGGCACGGAGTAGGAGGACATTCAGCGTGTTGGCAGCAGGTCAAGTGCTGCGATATGGGAACCTGTGGGCTTTGTCCTGGAGCCGAAGCTGGGTCAGGCCTTCAGCACGGCCGCCGCTCCGGCGTGCCCAACGGTACAGTCTGCGGTACACATGCATAACAGGGCGGTACGGGCCTTTGCGGTACAGGTGCGGCGTGCTGCCCGTGATGAGCTGCGGCGCGGCGCGCACTGCATCAAGATCATGGCATCAGGCGGTGTGGCGTCCCCGACCGACAGGTGCTGGAGCAACAAGCTTGGAAACAACGAACACATGAACATCCCGCAAAGCACGTTTCCCATCTTATCCTCTATTCGTTGAGATTGATTTCGGCACGCTTGTTGTTCAGTGGTTTGTGTGGTTGAATGGCTGGCGGGCGTAAAATGCTGACATGTGTTCCAGCATGCGCGCGCAGGCTGACCAACACGCAGTTTTCTGTTGCTGAGCTGGAGGCCATCGTGGAGGAGGCGACAGCAGCTGGCACCTACGTAAGTTTCTGCACATTACTAATCAGTACCAGTATTCAGTATTCAGTTCATATTCTTAGTATTGCTGGCCCAGAATTGGTTGGTCCTGCTGGCACACTGGCATGGCCTGGAGCAGTAGACTTGTCATATGCCTGGTATCTGCCTGTTCAGTACAGCTTTGCACAGCGTGGCCTGCAGCTGTCCGACCAGCTGCCCAGCTCACCCTTTAAAAAAACGAGGCTCAGGCTGGCTTCTCTCCACCTGTAGTGCACCTCCGCACATACCAATCGAATGGGTGCCTGCGCCTCAGCCTCAGCCTGTGTGGCCTGGAGCACTGCATTCCAATCAATGGTTCAACCATTGCTGGAAGACAATCAAAATCTAACGTCCAAGCTTGGGCCTCTTGCTGCACATCCACAACCCTGGATGTGCAGGTGTGCGCGCACGCCTACATGCCATCAGCCATCCGCCGAGCGGTCAAAGCTGGAGTGCGCAGGTGGGTGACCAGGCGTGCTACAGTGAGCCTGCGGCACGGTGTGCTGGCCTGCGCATCTACCGCTGGGGTTGCCTGACTGCTGCAGGTCAGCTGCTGAGAGGCATGCACACGGTGCCATCGGCGGCAGCGCGTTCTAAAATGGAATGCGGGAGGCTGCATATGGATCTCCAGGTCAGGCACACGGCCTACGTTTAAGCCCTCTGTTGCTTGGAGCAAGCAGGATGCGCGTGATGTCGACGTGTCGCATCTAGTGACGGTGTTTGAGGGACCATTGTATGGGTGTCAATACATACAACCTCCCACACAACATTTTCTCTTACGATTGGTTCTCGCAACAAACCTGGCCGCAGCATCGAGCATGGCAACTGGCTGGACGGCGAGACTGCATACCTCATGCGCCAATACCATACCTTCCTGGTGGGTGCTGCACACCGCGGTTGCCTGCTGTGCACCTTCATTTTTGTGGTGATTGTGGTGGGCCGTCCAAATCTCATGGACCGTTCGTATCCAGCGGGCCGTTCACCTCCTTACCTACCAGCTGACTACCGACAGCTGACAGCCGACAACAGGGGGAGTCCTGCTGCTGTGGCATGTGATATGGGATCCCCCCTCCACACACAGACACACCCACCCTCCTCTATGTCAGGCATCAATTAACATGCCTCTGCTCCTATCGTATCCTCATTTTCCATGTGCAGGTGCCCACTCTGGTCACGTATGCTGCGCTGAAGGAGGACGGGGCGGCTGCTGGCATGGCGCCAGAGCTGGTGGCAAAGGTTTCGGATGCAGTGGAAGTGGTGAGGTTGGGGCTGGGGGGCTGCGCAGCCGGTCGAATGCCCGGTGGGCAGACAATTGAGGCACACTACCGCATGACATGTCGCTGTGGCTGCCATAGTTGCCTGCCAGCTGCCTTGCCTACCATGGGCAGGCAGTCGGGCGGCGACCAGGCAGCTCCTCTGCGTTTGCATCCACTGCCAGTTGAGCCGTGCAGCACTGTGGTCACGCAGCTGAGCACTGGTCTGTGCGGCACCTCCCAACTTTACCAACTGTACCCACCGGTAGTTTCACTCACGCACCTGCCGTGGCATGCGCAGGGCCTTCGCTCACTGGATGTTGCACGTGAGGCGGGTGTGACCATGTGCTTTGGGAGTGACCTTCTGGGTGACCTTCATCCCCGCCAGGTAAGCGTGGCCCGCTACTACCGCTACTGCCGCTACTGCCTCCTCTATTGCTGTCACCACTGCCACGGCCGCTGCCACCATTACCACCCCACGCCGCTGTTCCTGGCAAGCAAAGACCTCCCGCCCTAACAGTGCGTCCAGTGGGTTCTGAGACACTCCACCACACCACACCGCACATGCCCACAGGCCCAGGAGTTCGAGCTGCGAGGCCGCGTACTGCCAGCAGCAGAGGTACTGTCATCTGCCACCACCAACTGCGAGGCCCTGTTCATGATGGATGGCCTGATTGGGCGCGTGGGCCCCGGGTACTACGCAGATCTGGTGTTGATTGCTGGGGGAGACCCCCTACAGGATCTGTCCCTGCTGTATGACTGCCTGCCCCTGGCTGGTCACACCGTGTGGAACCGGCCACAAGGTGGTGGTGGCCCTCTTCCAGAGAGGGCCACAAGAGCTGGTGGGGTGCGGGCGGGCGGTGGTGGTGCCACGCAGGGCGTGCGAGGGGTGGTAGGTGTGCTGAAGGAAGGGGTGGTGGGGGTGGGGCTGGCAGGCAGCGGGCTGCTTCAGGTTAATGGTGCTCTGTGCTGAGCACTGCTGTAGTGCCTGAGGGATGAGCCGTGTACCGCCTGCGTCCCGAGGCTGTTGGAGGGGTCCAGGCCTTGGGTGCTGAATGCCGCTGGCCACAACCGTGACATTTTTGGCATGAGAGGGACATCTGATCACATCGTAACTCCTTAATGTGTTCAAGACAGCCCGATGGTTGGCAGCCTGTACGTTACACTGGTTACTACTTTGCGCTTAAACTCTGGCTCAACCTCATGCAGGAAAGAGTTTGCTTTGCACGTGTGCAGCGCTTTCGTCACGCCTGCAACACAACAGAACAAAGTAGCCGAGCCACTGCATATGTGGCTCAATGTGGTGTAAAGTATTGAATTTCATGCAACACATGCCAACTTATCGCTGGGCATCTTCTTCTGCGTTCGAAAATAAAAGGGGACGTCAACCTCAGCCTCAACAAGCTCGGTCCCTCCCTGACCCAGCATGCCATGTATCACTCTCCTCACTTCCCATCGTCACCTCCACCAGTCTCCACTCCTGCTGTGTGACCCTCAACAGAGCTATCAGTGGCTGTGCTCTCGCTCGCCACCTCCATGCCCTGATCCTCAGCCGTTTGCCCAGAGGAGCTGCCCTGTGCCCCGGATGTCGTGCTCCTGGCCTCAAACGAACTTGAGGAGCTGTGTTCATTCTGGGGTGACATGCTGGAGCTGTCATGCTGGGAAGAGCTAGAGCTATGATAGCTGGAGCTGTCGCCGCTGCTGCTGTAGCTGCTGCTGTCGTACCCCTGATCACCGGGGCACACAGGCAGCCCGCTCGCTGCTGTGGGTACAACCGACACAACTGCCACGTCCAGCAATAGCAGGGGGGCGGACGCATTGTGGGGAGGTGCTGGGCCCAGTCCCTCAAAGTCCTCCAGACCGCCTGACTGCTGCTGCCCAGCTTCCCAGCCAGCAATGGGCGGCTCTTGGGTGTTCACCACGCTCCAGGTCACGTTGCCCCAGCCGTCAGCCCCCCCGCCGCACACCTGAGAACAGGAAGGGCACACAGAGGTCAGCATTCGGTTTCGTTGCAGCAGGATGACAGTGCGCCACATGGGCAGGCAATTGCCACAGCCAGCTCGCACAGCATACAAGCATTACACCATTCACATGGCATGCGGTCAGGACGCAGCTCCAAAAAGCCTGGTACCCAGGCAAGGGGAGGCTGTCCGGTGCAGGATAAGGCTATTGAACGGTCGCCGATCTGCAACCCGCGCTGCAACCTGCGCTGTCGGATCCCGGCCCGCACACTCACATGCTCATTGCCAGGGTACAGCGCAAGCGTCACAAGCGAAGGCAGCGCTCGGGGGCTGGTGGATAACCAGGTGGCGGGCACAGGGCCGGTTTCAGTGAGACCCAAGTCGTTGCCTGCCAGCACCAGCTCTTGCAGCTTGGGCCACGCGCCTGGAGCTCCCCACTCAGCTGCGAGGAGGCAGCAGTACAGCAGTACACCGGGGTGCGATACAAGCCGGTACAAGTCAGTGACAGTTTCATGCGGTAACGACTGAGTTTGCGAGCGGGGCGTGTTCTCCGGCTGGTTCTGGCTGCGCACTTGCAGATGGTCACGCAGCCCCACGAACAATGCCCAGTGCGGCAGGACAGACAGGCACAACGTGACCCTGTGCATGACTGACCTGGCAGCGCCGACGACAGTTGGTTGTACGACACATCCAGCGCGCGCAGCGCCGCAAAGGAGGGCTTGGTGGCGAGTGCGGCGGTGCTGTCGCCATCTTCGCCGTCGTCGCCGCTTGCGATCGCACGCACTGCCACCACGAGGGCCCCCAGGAAGGAGGGGCCTTTGGGCAGCGGGGTGGGCGATTGCTCCTGCTGCAGCGCGCGGCGTGCGGTGGTGGCGTCGGGGACGCCCCAGTTTGGTGGTAGCGCGCCAGTCAGCGTGTTTCGCCCAATGTCCAGGAGGGCGAGGCGGGGGAAGGCCCCAGGGACGCCCCACTCCTCTGGCAGGTTGCCCCTGTTAGATAAAACACAAGTACGGTATACAGGGGACTCAGAACAACTGGGGCCAGGTGATCGGCTGGTTCTGGAGTTGGCTTGGGTGCCTGGCCCATCGCGACAGGGTTCAACAACGTGCCAACCTTCCTTTGCATTCCGGGGTTCCACAACGTGCAAACCTCGGCACCAACTGTGCCTGCTGGGGCGCATCCAGCCAATGTACCCAGCCATCCATAACCCGAGCGTTCACCCCCCACACCCACGCCAGCCGCCACAGCCAGCCAACCATCGCACGCAGCCACTCACCTGAGCAGGTTGGCGCCCAGCTGCAGCTCTGTCAGCACCGGCAGCGCCCAGGCTGCACCCCAGCTGCCGGGCAGCTGCCCATAGATCTGGTTGTCATCTAGCCGCAGGCGCACAAGGGATGGCAGCGCGCTCTTCTCACCCCAAGCATCTGGGAGACTGCCGCCCAGCTGGTTTGTGGTGAGCAGCAGGGCGGTGAGGCTACTGAGAGTGGTGCCCCATGCAGCTGTGAGGGTGCCCGTCAGCTGGTTGCTCGAGAGGTCCAGGGTGCGCAGCTTGGGCAGGCTGCCACGACGTGCCCAGCCATCTCCAGGGAGCGGGCCCCTGCAGGCATTTACAAGTGATGTGGCAGGATGAGTCTGAGTCAGCACTCAGCAGGCAAGAGATAGGCGAGGGTGGTGCAAGGTGTGATGCTGGTGGCATGGACGCGGTGCCATTGATGATGGCCACAGCTTCAGGGCCGCACACGCGCACACCAGGCGTGCATGCTTCCAAAAACACTCTTCAGCACAGGTGCAGGACGGCTGGGCAGTAGTCAGGTACTCAGGATGCCAGCACCACTCACATCAGCTGGTTGCTGGACGCGTCCAGTGTCTGCAGCTGCTTGAATGCGCCTGGGGTGCCCCATGACTCGGGCACCGGCCCTGCGCACCGCCAGGACATGGGCCGTGCTGATTTGATGCACACTTTCCAGCAACACAAGCATGTCACGCATCGACAGTGCAGTCAATGGCTCAACCCAGCAGCCAGCGACCCCTGTCGCCACCTCAAGCGTTGCGCTATGCCACAACAGTGCACCAGCACGCCCCTTGGCCCGCACCTGACAGCTGGTTGCTGTCCAGCATCAGCCACTTGAGCTGAGCAAAGGCCGAGGTTGAGCCCCAGCGTGCAGGCAGCGCACCCGTGAGGGCGTTACTGGTGAGCGTGAGGCGCTGGAGGCGCGCAAACGCCCCGGAGTTGCCCCTGCAACAGTACAAAGGGGGACGGCCACCATGTCATTTGAGTCGTGGCACGCATGCAGCAAAGTGCTGATTTGTTTTGGTGGTGGGGGGGGTTAAACAAGGGGCGGTGCACAATCACTGCTGGGTGCTCGCACATACCACAAGCTCAAGCAGAACCACGATGCAAGGCAACAAGCATCACATCATGGACCAAACAGTTCCAGAAACACTGGCCGATTCTGCTCTGAAGATACGAGGCCCTCGAGCTGCGCACCCCCTGTAGAGGACATGCCCATGAGGACGGACGCACCATGCTCCAGGCAGAGTGCCCCTGAGCTGTGCGCCACTGAGCACCAACTCGGTGAGTGCGCTCAAGCTGGACAAGCTGCCTGGCAGCGTGCCGCCGAGTGGCAGACCCTGTAGCTTGCTGTGGGTGCAGTGCAGTTGACGAGATGAAGTTGTGAGTGAGCATGGCCACACGCTGATAACGACTGTCAGGCTCCGGCATGCAGACGCATCTGTGACATGCCGTGTTATTGTTATTATTATGGCCACAGGCCAGTGAAATGTTGCTTGTCCAGCTGCCTCTGCAATCCATACAAGGAATTTGTACTGATGAAAGAGGGGTGGGGTGGGGTGGGCTATAGCCAATGAGGCCATGATCTACGTGGTGTGCATTTCAACTCACATTGAGGTGATCGTGGTCGCTTTTGTCACCGCGTCGGTGCTGCAAGTGACAAACGCCCATTTGGGGCGGCACGGGTTGCGGCCCCTCACCCAGGTGGCCTGGACCATGGGCGGGCGGTACGCCCAGCTGGCAGACCAGTTGGCAAGGATAGAGCCTGCAAAGCGGGACAATCCATCATGGTGACTGTGGGTAAACAGCTTTGGGCAGGTAAGTAGGCGCATGGAGGCCCGTACAACCGTGCCGCTGGGTTGAGGTGGGCTGGTGACGTACGGAGTACCAGTCACGCTTGCATGCCGTTGGCGTGCAAGCCCCGTGCAAGCTTGTCAGGACACCAAAACGTGCTAGGCTGGGCAGGTTGCCCAGCTGTTCCGCTGCACAGCTCTAACAGGCCCTTGGCGCACGTGCATCAACTTGCTGCCGCCACGCCATTACACCCCCAAGCTGTCTGACAGGCGGCCCCACCATGCTCACAGCAGCTGAGCCACTCCGATCGACACAGAGCTGGCAGCACGTCAAGTCGTGCTCTGACGGCGTGGCAGCTGCGCAATCACGCGGGAGGATACCAATGGAGCAGCGCATGCTACGCCCCACCAATGGTTGGCCACCCACCATAATAGATCAAAGGTGGGCTTGTCGTGACGGTGACATTCCCTGCTGCATCTGCTAGCGCAATAAGCGCAAGCAGCGCAATCGGCACACAGCTTCTCATGCTCACAGTTCCTTATTTATTGCATCACATATCCCTCAGGTAAGATAAATTGAGCATGGCTTCATGGTGGCGCAGCCTGCAGCGATACAAATTCCGAAAGGGAAAGGCACCTGGGAGTGATGACGCGTGACGACGCCAGCTTCTGCGCGGCTCTGGTGGACCGCGTGCGCGCATCGCCAGCTTGGCTTCCTGAAGCTTAATGGCGTTCGTTGGGCGATCAAGCAAGATCATTCCACCACCCAGAGTACCTGTCACGGGTCTCCCATTTTTCGCCCAAAGCTGCGATATCATATGTCAATTACAATTTGCTGGCTTGATGGGAGACGTGCGTTTGCGCTTTGAGTTGCTGCGATAAGATTCTTGGAGGAAACAGACAGCCATGCGCCAAGTTGCGAGGAGCCTTGCTGGGTGTGTTTGCAGCATCTTGCCAGTTTCAGTATAAACCGTCCAAATCACAACCCTAAGCTTGGGGGTGCTTTTGCCTAGCTGCTGTACATGCGTCATGCAGGCTAATGCAGGCATGCAAAAAAGCTCTCGACACCAGCATGCGCCACGCCTGCATGCAGGCTGTCGCAAGGCACATGGGGCGCAGTGCATGCACACCCTTCAGCTGGTGCCATCCAAGGGCTGGCATGCAGGCAGCAAGCCATGTTGGGCATGCCAGCAGCGCCAAACAGCCTTGGCCCAGCGCCACATGGAGCCCAGTGCAGCAACTCAGTGGACCACAACAGCGCTCCCGCATTAACTAACCATGAGGGGGCAGCTGCATGCCTGAGCAGCATGCGACCAGCTTCCAACTCCACGCTACAGCATCTGCCAACACAAGGAGCACTGCCCTGCGTCTGGGACCACGGCGCTTGTGGCTGGAGGCAGGTGTCTGCAGCCCGCATCTTGCCACAGGCTATTGCGGCCGCGCGCTCGGCACACAGCAGCAGCGCGGCCGCTGCTGCAGGTCGTGCAGCACCAGCTCATGCACCAGCGCCCCCAGCGGTAGGCAGCAGCACTCGCAGCAATGCATCATCTCACATGCCTCAAGCAGACGCGAAGGCTTCAACCCCATCCACAGCCTCCTCCTCCTCCCCCTCATCTGCGGCGTCCCCCGTGCCGCATGTGCACGTCGGCCAGCTGCAGGTATACCTGGGCGCCCCCACCCCCACCAACGTCACTGCCTTCTCGGCCCTGCTGCTGCAGCAGCTGCCTGCGCGCACAGCCCAGCACCTGGATGAGCTGGCCTCTGTGGTGGGCCTCTCGCCTGCACAGCTCGGGGCACACGCGGCCGCGCCCCATGTGCACTACTCAGGCCCCGTCTGCCACCTAGGCCCCTCCCTAGACGAAATCCTGAAGGACACAGTCGCCGCTGCAGCGGCACGCAAGCACTCCGCGCTACAGCGGTTTTTGCAGGACTGTGGGGAGCAGCCTGGGCCCCCTCTGTCTGACACGGACGTACTGGGCAGCTCAGAGTCCGCGGCCCGGCGTGCCGCAGACGCGGCGTACGTGCTGCGGGCAGAGGTGGAGGTGGAGGTCACACGGCTGGCGTGTGAGCTGCAGCGGCTCACAGAGGCGGAGGCGTGGTGGGAGGACAAGGCGCGCGTGGCGCGGCTGGACGCAGCCATGGAGTCTCACGTGGTGCGTGCACTGCATGGCTTGCAGCTGCAGCTGTGAGCAACAACCCAACAAAGGAGCGTCTGTGGCTGGTGGACATGGCACGGGGCGGTCCAGGGATCAGGGCCCAGGCCTGCTTGCTGCATGCACCCGTTGGGCTGCTTGCTCTCACCATGTGCGTACATCCTGCCATGTACATCTGCCCCAGCCGACCCGCTCTTGCAAGCTTGCCTTCTCTGCCTGGCGCGAGGCTGGTCAGAGCTGTTTCACAGTTACGGCCTCTTCTTCTTTACAACAAAGAGGCTGCTGCTCCCTCACGCGTGCTGCACGGCAGGCATACACGCTAGCGCTGCGCGTGCTGCTGTCAGAGTACTTGGCCACCTGGTCCCGTGCGCGCAAGGCAGGCGGGCACCGCGGCATGGGGCTGCGGCATGAGGCGGGTGAGCGTGGCAGCTGCCTGGGCGACCCATGCAGTGGCTGGCTGCATCACATGCACAGCCACACAGCTGTATCCGCGTGCTGCTGCCGTTCACTCAGCCTTTCATCGCCTGCCTTTCAGTTTGCCACAGCCGAGCCAGCTTGTGCCACGATATCTGGAACCGTGTTCAAGTATCAGTCCTTCTTGTCTGATAAGGTCACATGGGCCCTTGCGGCACACCCATTGATCACATCCGCGGCATCTTGTCCATGAACCTGGTGCTGGCTTGCCTGGCCTGCAGGCCACCAGCACTGCAAGTGGTCCACTGCAGGCCCCACAGGCCCGCCTGGCCACGACTCAGAGGCTGCCACGTCGCGTTCCCTGGTTGTACCGAACGCGCCGCTGTTGCAGCTGCTGCGCAACGAGGCTGAGGATACACGGTGGGGGGTGGGGTAGGGTGGGATGGGGCTGAAGGGTGAGCAGCATGTGTGGCGTGGCGGGGCTCATTGCTCAGCAGGGTTTTAGTCCCCTGCGGCAGCAGCTGCTTCGCCGGCAATCCTTGCATGTGTGCTGCGTTGCATGCGGCGGCTTGCGTGCTTAGAGGAGCCCAGTAGTGCCAGCATTTGCCATGTCACCCACACCCCCCATCCCTGCTCCCCTCAACATCGTGTGTGCCCCCACATCATGGCTCTTGTTGCTGGTGGTGGTGGTGGTGGTGGTGGTGGCTGCATACCTACTGTGCCTGCACCCATGCTGTGGCTGCAGTGCGTTTTGTGTGGAGAAGAACTCCACAGCACCCGAGGTGGTGGTGATGGGGGATGAGGCGTTCCGGGTGCCAGTGCTTGCGGACGCATATGTTGAGGTGGGCGCATGGACCCGCAGTACAGGGGTGTGTGCAGACACATGTTGCAGGACAGTGGCAAGGAGATGCTGGGGATTTGGCTGACACTGGCATATGACGGTACACGTCCTCAAAGCGTCGCCCATTTGCGAGCTTGTAGGCAGCTAAAGGCTACGCCGGCTTGCACTTATTATTACTGTATCAATCCTGCCAGCTGGTACAAACCTACCACATTGTTCTGTACTGTGATGTGCTACTGTACATGTGATGCACTGGATCACTTGTCCTGCCTGCAGTACATCTACGCCGAGGTGATGAAGAACGCGATGCAGGCGCTAATCGCCAAGTGGGGCGCATGGGTGGGTGCTCGATTGCTGGCAGCGAGAGGCTGACCCATTCGTGCATAGCTGGGCACCCCTGATGGACTGTGTACCACCCCCTAGCTTGCTCTGTTGTCCGTGACATCCTGAGGTTGGCCTACCATTGTGCCGATCTTGCAAAACAACAGTCAAGTGCATGCCGCTGCATGTGTGTGCCACCCCAGGATGTGGACGAAGCTGAACCCATCCGGGTGGAGCTTGCGGTACACGTGGGGCCCGTCCCGCCTGCCGGCAGTGGCAGCAGTAGCGGCAGCAGCACCAGTGGCAGTAGCGACAGTAGCACCAGCAGCAGTAGCAGTAGTGGCAGTAGCAGTAGTGAAGAACAAGGACACCTAAGCATCACGATCACGGACACAGGGGGTGGTATGTCTGCGGCTCAGATTGCAACGGGCGCCAACTACTTCATGACATCACACAAGCCCAAGAACCCCAATGACAAGCAGTATGTGACCTCCACAGCACCGGCAGGATTCTTCTCGTTTCAGCAGCAACATGCTGCATGTGTGTTTGTTTTGCATCACATGCCGGGCCATGCAGCACTGTGCATGGCTGTGGCTGGACAGCTTGGATTGGAGTCCTTGTCGCTGGTTGCGTGCCGGAGGGGGCACCACTGTGCACGCATCGACGATGCTGGCATTGACCAACTGTTGGCTTGCATGCTTGTGCTGTGTGCTGCGCCTACATCAGTTGCTGCGCCTGCACACCTTGCCTTCATCCATGACCTGCGTGTGCCTGCTATGCGTGCCTGCCTTGTGCACGCAGCTACGGGTATGGGTATTCAAGGGACCACGGCGCACAGTTCCAGGGCTTGGGGGTGGGCATGCCGCTCTCCCGTGCGTATGCCCGCTTCATGGGTGGGCATGTCACATGGCACGGCGACAAGGCCGCAGGCACTACGCGCGTTCGGCTTGTGCTTCCCCTTGACGGCTTTCAGTTCTGAGCTGCTGAGGAAGCGGCCCTGGCCGCCTGACCTTTTGAGCATGACTGTGACTTGGGATCTGATCGGTGTGTGCTTCCGGCTTGTTGGTGAGTGTTGTTATACGTGTCATGGGCAACGTGCACCTTGAGTATGTATACTAGCATGCTGTAGTAGCACAGAAACAACATGTTTCCGCACATCAGGCATGCATGGTTGGGCCCAGCTTCGATGGGTAGATGCTTCTCCTTGATGCTGGATGCTACTCCCTGTTGGATTACTGCATTGGTCCGTGCGATGTGTGTGTGATTGTTGAATTGCTATGTTTGGTTCTGCAGGTGGGAGCCTTGAGCTCCTTGATCAAGGCTCGTGTGCATGGTGTGTGTAGCTGCACACTTTGCATCGATGTACAGGGCAGTGGGAGGGGGGTGCCCAGTGCGTGCTTGTAACTTTGCCAGCTAGCTGGCTGAAGGGTGCGGCAGTTTGAACTCCACCTGAATCTTACCCGGCTGGATGACACGACCCAACTTGAGAATGTATTTGGCTGTGTTGACCTTATTAACCCTCCTATACCCTAAAGCCCTACATGAACGTAAAGTGCGAAGAGCCAGCCCGTGTAGCCTACTATCGGTCTTTCCGTCAATATTAGTGACCCAAGCCCCCCATCATCTGTAGAGTGGACGATGGCATCAACGCAGTCCTTGCGCCGTATGCTCCCTGCGTGTTAAGTGGACAGGAATTTCTGATCTGTCAGGGGCTCCACGATCTAGGGACAATCAAGTCTCTTCGTGCCAAGCCTGGTCTCGGTCTACTCCTGATCTCTGCTGAACCCAACTCGGCTGCAACTAGACACGGCATATAGCGTGGTGAAGGCCGCCTCCGGGCGTGCCTGATGGATTGGTCACATGGCGACGCAGCTGCGTTCCTGTCTTCCATTGTGCCCGTTGTCTTCCCACATGGAGACTTGACACCTTCGATCCCAGCGGTTGCTGCAAGTCACTTGCTTTCGCTTGGCTTGTCAGGACCCGCTGTAGGCTTCAAAGCGGCGCTCTCGGCCGTAGGTGCGTGATGCGCTGGGCCATGCGGGCACAGACACCTCGCCAGGCTGCTGGGCAGCAACACCCAGCATGCAAGCATGAGGCCGCGCGCAGCTGCTCCCCCGCATGCACGGCACCACCTCAGCAGAGCACATGGCAAGCGCCCAAGGGATGCATGCACCTGGGTGGCTGCGCAGAGAGCTGCACTGACCGCAGCTTCCAGACTCATGTGGATGACATGCACGCTGTGGCATGCTGTGATCTGCAGAGGCGCGTGTGGGGCGGCCAGACCTGCACCAAGGCGATGGCGGCAACGGCTTGGCTGACCTCCTGACACAGACTGGATGTTTCTCAGTCTTCCGGCAGTACGTGAAGCTGCTCCCCGATGTACTGCTCTCACGGTGGGCCTCACGGCTGGCACAAGCTACGTGGCCGCATCATGAGGACGACCCCGCCCATTTCATTCTCACCTCCCTGGTCACACACCTGACCCAGGCGCTGGCAGGTGCAGCTGCTGTAGGCACGCCCCAGTCCCTATCCCAGCGTTCGCCTTCCCCCACAGCTGCTGACACCGACAGAGCACAACCAGGCGCTGCTGGCTGGGTGTATCCCATGCCCCTCAAGGAGGCCGCAGCCCGGCTGCATCAGGAGCTGCTCCACTTGCCCCCTCAGGCGCTGGACACCCAGGACATACGCGACTGGTTCACACTCAACGGCTGGCACGACCCTGCCCAGGGCCTCTTCAGGCTACTTCGCAACCAGCCACGCAACAGCCTCATCCGTATGGCCTCCCCCCTTCCTTCCGCTTCTTCCTCAGACACCCAGGCGACCCCCTCTGCTGCGCACCAGACGTCCGGGGCGGCACCTGCTCACACACCTCTGACTGTTCTTGACATCCCTGCCGTAGTGCTGGACCTCGACCTCCCCAACTTCCCTTCTTCTCTTATATCACCATCAACAGCCACAGCTTCAAAACGCAAGCTCCTACCCACCTTCAACGCGTCGCAGCAAGGCACACTCGCAACGGCAGTGCCTGCCGCACCGTTTGTGCCCAAGAAATCACCCTTCGCAAATGGTGGCAACCCTGCCATCGTCGACATACGCACCAGCGGCACCACCCCCACAGACGCCGAGCCTCCCCTGGCCGCTGCAGTGTCGTGCCCTGCCCCTGTTTCTGCCCCTTCCCCTTCAGCACCCAGCGCCTGGGGACCACAGTCCCCTACGTCTGCAACTGTCGCCGCGGTCGCCGCAGCAAAGGCGGCAGCGCAGGGGCGCATGGTCTCCCTGGGCGCGCCCCGTGCTACGCCAAGGGCCGCTCCAGCACCCATGAGAACGGGCAGCAGCAGCGGCGGTGGTGCGGAGGAGCCGGGCGTTGGCAACGGGCGTGCCGAAGGCCTGGAGCGAGCCAGCTCCGAACAGTCCCGTGGCTCCATCCGCAGGGCTTCCACAGAAGCCGCTGCCTTGCAGCACGACACGCATGTGGACGCAATCGCAACTGTGGCAGCTGTTACACCAGCTGGGCAGGAG
Source organism: Chlamydomonas applanata (assembly GCA_001662365.1). NCBI lineage: Eukaryota > Viridiplantae > Chlorophyta > Chlorophyceae > Chlamydomonadales > Chlamydomonadaceae > Chlamydomonas > Chlamydomonas applanata. The sequence continues at coordinate 3,852 of BDCZ01000466.1, read as the reverse complement.
CGACGTCAGGGCTCGGTGTCACAGCCGCCACAGCCGCCACAGCCGGCACAGCCGCCACAGCCGTCACAGCGGCAGGACCGCGGCCAGAGGGAGCCCTCGGAGGTGACAGAGCTGCGGCTGCTGGCGGATGCGATCTGGTGGAAACCCATCCCCACATTCCAGCTGAAGCACCTGCTCGCGCTGCGGCTGCTGTCCTGCCCAGACGGGCCCTCAGGTCAGTGGACGCTTGCCTGTGAGACTGTGGATGTACCGCTGGTGTACTGCTGATGTACTGCCTGGATGTACTGCTGGTGTACTGCCTGGCCGCTGCACAGTACGCCGGAGCATTCCATGTGCAGAGCTGGATGGCCTCTGCTGCCGTCTCTGCTTTCCTTGCACTTGACCACCACACCTGCTGCTGCTGCATGTGTGCCGCACTGCAGGCCCGTACAGCTGCACCCTGGCAGACATGGAGGCACGGGTGGGCCATATCGTGCCAGAATGGTGGGCGTTGCATGGCGGCACCCGTGGCCTGTTTTTTGACAGCAAGGTGGGGACTGGAGTTGGATGTCCCTGTCTAGGCCACCATCATCATAAGATTGAATACCTTTCCCTTGAAAATCATGGGCAGTTGCTAATGCGCCAGCTTGTGTGTACCTAGCCCGTACATTATGAGCTTCCTGCCTTGATGCTGCAGACAAGCCCCTAACGAGTGACATGTGCCATACGTATGCTAGTGTGGCTGGTAGTGTGGCTGCTTTTTAAATCATCTGTCTGCGGGGCCCCTCGCTCTGCCCTGGCACCCACCCACAAGAATGCGCTATGCCACCGGGGCTGCTGTCACATGCTGCACCCCCTTGTTCTGGTGCACAGGAGAGTCGCATCCTGCTGTGCCGTGAAGCGCAAGATAGGGGGAGGCGGCAGATTGCAAGCCAGTCAGACATCCAGAACCTCCAAGGGGACCAGCTCGTCATGTGCCTGAATACTGCTGTACTTCGTTTGTCGGGTGCAAAGGGCGTTGTGGACGCTGCCAAGGCTGCCTGGCAAGGTGAGCATGAGGCTTGCACTGCCTGGGCCAGATACCTTGCCAGCTGTAGAAGGCAAGGCCAAGTCCGGGTGGCATTTGTAAAGGCCCGCAGCCGGCTGCAGCTGCCTTGCTCCCCTGGTGCTTGCGAGGACACTGCAGCTGGCTGTTGCAACACCTGGATGAGGCAGACCCCTCCCGCAGATGCATGCTCAGCTGCCCCCTGCAGCCCGTGCATATATCTGGAGCTGTTCTGACCTTCAGGTGCCATGTATGTCACTTGTAATAAACCCTTCATCACATGCAGCTGGTGCAGCTGACTCGGCAGCCGGTGCTGGTTGTTGTGACTCGCAGGTCATGATGTGTCCGAGGGCTCCAGTAGCTCTGACACGTGGAGCAACAAGGGCATGGCTGGGCGCGCATGGTTGTACTGCACAGCCGCCAAGGTGTGTGCCTGTGTCCAACGGGGGCAGCAAGGGTGGAGTGCTTGGGAATGCACATAATGCCACCTCTGTCAGTGCATTGCACTCACCTCCTCTGCTGCCTGTACTGTCCCTGTGCATGCATCCCGCCTCTGAACCACCCCGGAATCATAATACATGAACACAACAGGACCTTGAACCTGTGATCAGTCCCTCCCATGCTTCCGTGTCCAGCCACGCAACGCTTACTGCATGTGCACCCCTGGCTGGCCGCAGCTGATCGTGGACGCATGCCTGAATGACCAAAAAGGAAGGAGGTCCATCAACAGACAGGTCCGTCCACCTGGCTGACACTGCTGGATGCTGCAGTCGGCTTGACTCCACTGTTAAGGCTGCTTGCCATCACCTGCTGATGCTTTGCTGCCCACCCCTTGCATTCACCAGCGACATCAACAGTTGGGGAGCCGTGGTCGTCAAGGTAAGCATCCAAACCCAGGCAAAGCTGGTACTCTCACACATCATGCTTGCTTGGGACACGTGCTATGCATGCAGGCCACACACGTGCCGTTCAGCCTGCCCCTGCCCGAGTTGGAAGCACAGCTCCGGCAGGTATGGGCAGAACAGCAGGCCATGGTCCGCCACTCCCCCCCACCCTTCATCGACCAACAGCACCTCTCGACGCTGCTGCTGCACATGGATGTGCGTGGGTGGGGTCACACCCCATCATGCAAGCTTCGCTTGGTGTGCGCAGCCCTGCATTTGCTGGCACCTTCCACACAGATGTTTTGACGTGATTGCAAGCGTGGTCCATACTTGAATCAGGGATGCCCGCTTAGATGACTGAGGCATGCCTACCTGCCACTACCATTCACTGCATGGTTGGCCCCTCCTCCACATAATGTACTGCCTGTACCGCCATGCCCAATCAATGCAGGCCAAGAACTGCTTTCTACTGCCTTCCCAGCGGGTGGTTCAAGGCCATGGGCAGCAGGATGGCAGCAGCAGGGTGCCCGCTGTGGAGTCGTCAGTCCGGCTGATCATCAGCCGCCTGGTGTGTAGCCGTCCAAGCTGCATGCCGTTGCTTGTGTGACCCCACCCTGCCTCAGCGCTGTGACTCTGTGGCATGAGTGCCCCGGGCACCGACCCTACACGTAGGACGAAAATAATAGTTCACACTGCTCAGTTTGAGACGTGGTGATGGTGCTGTACCTGCCCCTCACCGTGTTGATTTCGGCTTGGCAACTTGGATGAATGGTGTATGCATGCAGCTGGCCGAGTGCCACCCGGGCTACATGGGCCGGGCCCAACTCACCACCGCCTCTGGTGTCCAGGTGACCATCAACTTTGACAGGAGGCAAGCTGGAGAGCCCGTCGCAGGGCTCATGCGCGCCGCACAACCGCCGCTGCAGCCAAAAACCGCACCCCTCGCCCCGGCGGCCCCACCTCCATCAACACCAGCAGCATCGCAGCCGCAGCTGCAGCCGCAGCCCCGCGTGCCAACACCCCCCTCACCCCCACTCCCAACCCCCACACCACCACTGCGGCCGCAGCTGCAGCCTCCCACACCCGCACCCAGCGCTGTTCCACGCAAGGCAGAGGCCCACGCCACCATGCCACTGCTGCCACCTGATGCACCTGGTGCGAACACACCTCGCGCACCTGATGCACCTTCCCCAAGCGCCATGCACACTGGGGCAGGCGTGCCTGTGCTGTCAGCTACGCGCGTGGCCTCATGGGCAGATGACGCGGAGCAGGAGGAGTCTCAGGAGGCAGCACCTTGCGCTGCAAACCCGGAGGCAAAGGATCGGCCCACCCCGCTGCGCGCCCCACCAGCCATCTCCTCGGCCCTGCTGGGACCCCCCCAGGTACATGCACTGCATTCCACCACGCCAATCATCTGCCTTCGTGCAAACCCAGAGCTCATGAGCCCGTGCGCTGCGTACTGCCTGCGGTAGGCGTGTACTGCCAGGTGCAGCTGGTTCAGTCAGCAGTGGGGTTAAGCCCTTGGGGGCGCTCGGCCAGCCAGTAGGACAGCGGTCGGCACGTGATTTGTTGAATGTGACGACGACAGTACATATGGCGACATGGGCAGGCGCACAACCACTTGTATCAACGCGCGAAACGGCCCTACGTGAAATGATGTACAAAGCACATTTACCACTGCCGATCAACATCCATGATCAGCATCCTGTGTGCGTGCAGGACGGCAGCAGTCAGGAGGTGACAGAGCTGCAGCTGCTGGCTGAAGCTTTGTGGTGGCGGCCGCACACGTGCATCCAGCTCAAGAAGTTGGTGGCATACTACCTGATGACCATCCAGGACGGCCCTGCAGGTGCGCTGGGCGGGGGGCAGTACATTCTGAAACTCAGCATGAGTTTGGGCGGGAAGTATGCAAGCACTTGGGTTGGAGCCGTGCCGGGGTGGGGG
>BDCZ01000465.1:0-24600 GCA_001662365.1 Chlamydomonas applanata | reverse complement strand
TCCTCGTCCCCCGCCGCCCCCGCCCGCCCCCTCCGTCGCGCCCCCGCGCCACCCCCGTCCTCCCCCTCCCCGGCCGCGCCCTCCTCCTTCTTCACCCGTGCCCGGCCCGCGGCCTCTGCGGCCCGTGAGGCAAGCACTTCACGCGTGTGTGCGGCCGCGGCGCCTGCTGCCGCGTCGTCAGCAGCCTGCTGGTCCGCGGTACGTGGCTTTTTGGCGCGTGGCTCCACGGTGATGCGTTCCTCCATAGGGGTGTCCTCCCCACGCACCAGCCTGTGTGACCCAACGCAGCAAACGAGAGCTTCGAGGGCGCTGTGGGACCCAAAAACATGAATGGGGATCAAGCGCGTGTGGGGCCCGAGGTAGCAAATGAGGGTCGATGGCGTTGTGGGCCCTTTCATAGCAAACGGGTTTCGAGCGTGTATCTGTGCATCTAGCTGTGCGGTTCAACTTTGAGGGGCATACGCGTGGTGCCCATGTTTTGGGGGCAGGTGGGGCCATGTTTGTGGGTGTGTGGTGCACCTCCAGCCCCGCACACTCGCCTCTCATCCTGCAGCACGTCGTGCGCTGCACGGATCTTGCGTGGTGCAGCCACCACCGCCACTTCCTCCTCCTCCGCTTGGTCCCCAAATGACAGCAGGGCGAGGTTCTTGCCCTTGGCAGCTGCCGCCTTGGCTTTGCCTGCGGCCTCCGCCTTGGCCCTGCATCAGCGTGGTGATTCATTCGCAGGCAACATGAGCACAGGGACAGCACCACATCATCACGCAACATGCCACAAGCCGCTCACTGGCCAAAAGCAGGCATGGCATTCAAAGCAGGCATGGCATCCAAAGGCGGGGGCGAACCACAGCACTACCACGGCCGCAGCATACCAAACCCTAAACCCTAAACCCTGAACCCTAAACCCTAAACCCTAAAACCCTAAACCCTAAACCCTAAACACAGCGGGCATAAGCACACCGTACTACATACGCACACCCCGCAACCCTGCAACACTGACCTTATCAACCACGAGGCATGAACCAGGCCATGGTTCGGCCACACCTTCCACAGCCACGAACCCCTCACCTCAGACATCCTTGCCTCAAGCAACCTCTAAGAACACTCAAATAAACCCCAGTACAAACCCTTGCCGCCTTTGCTCGGGTTGGCACGACAGCCTGTCCGAGATACACTCTACATGCATGCGCGCCTTGACAAGTAGATGCAGCCGCACCTTGCCTCCTCTTCCTCCTTGGCCGCCTTGATCGCGGCCGGATCCACTCGCGGCACAATGTCATCAAACGGGTTCCACAGCACCTCCGTGCTCACTACGCGAGGCGGGTCGTACGGCCGGTCGGTCTCGGGGTCCGTCTGCAGTACAAGCAGCAGTACAGCGGGTGGTATGCACTGCGGTACAGACAGCGGTACAGATGGCAGTACGGTGGGCGGCACAGGGCAGTGTGGCGAGGACGCCAGTGCTCAGGCCCACGTGCATTTGTATGCTCTAGTACCCGTGTCTCAGGAGCTGTGCCACGAGTACGGAAATGTAAAGAGCGCCAAGTATGAAGCAGGAAGCGCATAAGCCGTGTAAAGCTCAGGCAAAGGCAAGCGGCCAGGCACAGCTGGCCCAGGCGGTTGCATCAGGTCAGCAGGTGCATGGCTTCACGCTTTACAAGCCTGCGCATGCGTGGTGCCTGCGCACAACGAGCAGAGCCATCATGTCGCAGTCTGCAAGGCAAAGCAAGCGCGCGCCAGGCATACGAGCCGGGCCCGCCAGACTGCCACTGCCACTCACGTCGATCTCATTCATGCGCGCAAGGTTGAAGACCGTCTCCCCGACCACACGCCCAAAGATGGTATTCTTCTTGTCCAGCCACTCGCACCTGCATGGGGCAGGCGTGTGCAAATAAATCATGCTAGATGGACGAGGGCGTGGAGCGCAGTGCCAGGATTGGTTAAGGATTTCCAGGAAGACCGTGGGCTGTGCCTGGCTGCCTGAACAGAGGGCATGAAACACCGACGTTCATAGAAACAAGAGTCACGCTTGATGAGAACGGCATGCCAGCGATCCATCATCAGGAACGCGCATGCCATTGTCAAAACGCCAGCCAACAGAGCCACCCTGTCCAGTCAGCCCAGTACCCCCTTGACGCACGCACTTGTCCAGTGTGACGAAGAACTGGGACCCGTTGGTGTGGGGCTCGTTCTGGTTAGCGCATGCCACTAGCCCCCTGCGGTCAATATGCATACGTGCACGGCACAGGGTGCCATGTGTTTGCTGTTGCCTGACGTGAGGGTGGTGGTGCCCCAGCTGCTCAGGGGCATATATGGGCCAGGGCATAAGGGGTGCCTAGCTGCCCACCACAGGGTGCAGGGGACACACAGCACTGCGACTCAGCACATGGCACAGGGGGATGTGCACAACCTGCCTCCCCGACGGCACACCTAAACCTCTGCTCCAACAAATAATGGCTGAGCCGGTGGGGGCATGCGTGCATGCCAGCTGCTGCATGGCGCCAAGTCCATCGGTGGTGCCAGCTTCCATGCTGCCAAGTTCACGCTACTCGACCAACAAGACAACGACACCCAACAGCCGCCTTCTGTCAACATACAGCAACCATCGAACAACCATGAAACAACCATGAAACAACAACCATAACAATAAATCGCCAACCCACCTGCGGTTGAACTTCAGGCGCTGGTGGAACTCATCCTTGAACAAAGTTCCATAGATCGACTCCCCACCTGCATGCGTACCAAAACGCATAGCACGCACAGCACCAGACACATCGGGTGATCATTCACGGTTGGGTCCATACTTTGATTGATAAATGCAATCTCGATCATGCTTTGGCACACACGGTCCGCTGCGCCCCTGGGGGACCCTGTGATCCTGATCAGGCAGCTATGGGGGTGCTGCGAAAGCGGTGCCATCTCTCCCGCCCATGCACGGCTGGCGCCGCAGTGCCCGCTCCACATACAGGCAATCCCACGCACTGTCGCCAGTCCCGGTCGGATCCCCTCCTTGGATCATGTAATCCCGGATGACTCGGTGGAAAATCGTGTTGTCATAGTAGCCCTCCATGCACAGCTGCACAAAGTTGCGCACGGCCTGCGCACCATACCATCATGCACACCAGCGCCGTGCGGCATGCAAGCATGAGCCACATGGCAATCAATGCAGGTGGCGTGGCATGTGTGCCCCTGCCAGAACTGTGTCACATGCCCCCGCCAGGCTGACTGCCCCCTTTGACCGCCTGCTGCCCATGCGGCAGCTGCAGAAGTAAAGCGCAGGTGCGCAGTGAAATGCAGCATGCCCGCGCTCAGCTGTGCTGCAGTTGCGTGTGGGCAGGAAAGGGCTGTGCCTCTGCATGGCTCACCTTGGGGGCCTCCTTGGGCCACAGCTCAATGTCCAGGTCCCCCATCGTGGTATGGAGCACCACCTGCGGCACCAGGGCAGGACAGCATGCTGCGTGGTGCAACGTGGGGTTGCGTGCATGCAACAGGCGCCATGCATGCAGCCTGGGCCCACCTTTCCCTTCGTGGGGGGCTCCAAGTTGTAGATGTTTGACATGGCTGCTGCAACTCCTTGCTGGACTACCTTGCTGGACTACAACATGTGATCTGGCTTGGCTCTGCAAAGTGATGACGCAGGCCTCCACTTGTAGTTGACAGCGTGCTGCTCTGGAGGTAATCTTCCTGCAAGCGCGATCAAAACTCACACCCTCTCAACTGAAAGTGTGTTAATCGAATTATTTGTCCCCCCATTGTCGCCTCCCTGTCAGGTGTAGATAGATTTGAAGGGCTTCTGGGTTATAGCCAGGCACCATGTTCTGACCACACGTGCAAGCGGACACCTCAGGGACGGGGCATAATGCGGATCACCACGAGCCAGGCTCTTGCGGATCTGGGCCTCAAAGTAAGTGGGCTGCTGCATTCCATTGGGACAATGGTGGTCCGAGCACATGATCGTCAACTTCACCATGTTACCGAACGTACGCTTGCAGCCCGGCTTTGCACCGGAGGAGAGGAGTCAGGCATTCCAACGCCTTGCCCACCAGTGGTCAGTACTTTGCAAGCAGCCCCAATGATCAGTCTTAGGCACCTAACTTCATGCCTGCAAGCGACATGATGCTGCACACCGTCCGTCTTGCAGGCATCCCGATCGCAGCAACGCCATTGATGCCCAGGAGCGCTTCCAGAGAATTGTTGCAGCGTATGCCAGGTTGTCCGTTCCGCCCGAAGGCTCTGACGAGCTCGCGGACCACGACGAGCAGGAGTGCTTCAAGGACGACTTGGTGTTTGATGGCTTTGATGGATACGCCCTCTCGGTCTTCTCCTTCGCGTACGTTTCTTGGGGCTGCGCTTTCATCGCCTGGCTGTGGTATAGCTGTGGGTTCCTGACACACCCGGTGGTGCATGCGCAGGTTCGACAACATCTTTGGGGCTGGAAAGCGTGGGGCCATGGCACATACCTGCGCATGTGCAGCATGCAGGCGCATGCGATCACAGCAATCTGCACCCTTCAGCAGGTGAGAGCGGGCGCATGAGCGCGTACACGCGTGCCATGCAGCAACCAAGGTCTCGCCTTCTCAACAAGGTTGCTTTGAAGGCGCATGACATGCTAATAAGGACGCCATGCTGCCCGCGCGCCCCACTGCAGCACCTGGGGCCAGGAGGCAGTGCTACTGATGGATGAGCCAGAAGGCCGCTCCACCAAGGAGAAGCAGGCGGACCGGGTATGTAGGCGCTCTTCCCAGCGGCTACAGCTTGCTGCTGCTGCGTGTGGCATGTCGCATGTGGCTGTGCGCGGGCTTCGCAACCTGGCCCAACCCATGCAAGCTTGCATGCAGCTCTGGACATTTCGATTGGCGTCGCACAAATTAATTGCGACCACATGCTGGCGCCGCTCACCACTACCACCACCAGCACCGCTGCTGTGCATGCTGCGCATGCTGTGCAGGCCAAGTGGCTGGAGGAGGCGCGCCGCAGGTTTCTGCAGGGCACACCCATGCCAGTGGTCAAGCACAACGAGCCGCGCACACTGGTGGTGGGCATATGTGTGAGCGGCGAGCAGGCGAGGGCTGCGTGGCCCGAGGGCGTGGTGTGGGAGGCGCAGGTGCGGCCTGAGGCCTCTTTCTCCTGGGCATCCCTCAAGCCTGACAGGCAGACGGACCGTGGGTCAGCGCGTGCCACGGGGCTACAGCCTGGCTGCGAGTACGCGCTGCGCGTGCGGCTGGGCCTTTCGGGCGCCTTAACGTGGAGCGGCGCGCCCGACTGGAAGCCGTGGGGCCCGCAGCTCAACACGCGCACAGCGCTGCTGGCCACCGCACAGCAGGTGCGCGAGAGGGGGGCGGGTGGCGTGGCGCGCTGCTGCGGGTGCCAGCAGGGGCCAGGGGCAGTGCTGCCGCCTCTGGGTCGTGTTGCGCCTTGTGCCAACCCGTGCTGCTGGTACGGATCTCATACAGAGCTACAGCAGTGCCTGGGGCATGTAAATGATGTGGCCTGGCCTTCCTATTGCCTCCTCCTTAAGCCTGCCTGCCTGCCTGCCCGCGTGAGTGCGTGCGCTGGCTGCCCACTGCCTGCCTTTCATGACACGGACGCCTCCTTCTCAAGCTTTGGCCGGGCCCGGTGCGCGCAGCCCGTGGGCAACTGGGCGGACGAGGTCTCTGATGAGGAGCACGAGCTGCAGGCAGCAGCATGTGCACAGGAAGCTGAGGAGGAGCTGAAGGAGGAGGGTACGGCGCCTGCGGGCCAGGGGGGCCTCTTATCTGGCTCTGCTGGCGCGGCCGGGCATGGCCGCATAGCAGCGTCAACAGGCAGCAGCCAGCACAATGACATCCAGGACCAGGACGACGTGGCACTCCCCCCGCGCGCCGCTGCCAAGGCGCGCAGCAGCCGTGGCCATGAGCACATGCATGCGCCATGCGGCTATGGTAGCCTGACTGGCCATGCTGTGGGTGGCCCCAATGGTGGAGCAGCGGATGCAGATTTGGGGTCCGCGTCGTGGGCCGGTGAAGGCTCGGACCAACCAGCAGGTGGCGAGGAGGACTATGAGGGGGGGGAATGCGAGGAGTCTGGTGCGAGGTACGTGGATGGGGAGTATGAAGAGGGGTGTGAGGAGGAGGACGAGGAGGAGGTCGATGAGGGTGAGGGCAAGGAGGAGGAGGAGGAGGCAGGGGGTGGCCAGGCGGCCCCGCGCAGGGCCCACCACCACTGCTCTGTGTGTGATGTGTCATGCCATACGTGGGCTGCGATGGAGAAGCACCTGCACTCGGTGCCCCACCAGCGCACGGTGCGGGAGCGGCGGGAGGCCGCCCGCCGTGCGGCCACCAGCACGCAAGCGTCGGCCACAGCAGCTGTGCCCAGGCCGCAGGTACAAGCCCAGGGGCATGAGCGGCAGCAGCAGTGGGAGCCAGCATACCAGGCCAGCCGTGACTATGGTCACGCGCAGGGCCAGCCGCAGGGCTATGGAGCGAGCCAGGGTGGTGGCGGCCTGGGTGCTGACACTGGGCCACAGCCGCTTCTGCCACGCCCCCCTCCCTTCCCCGAGCTGGTGGGCACCAAGCACTGCAAGTTCTTTCTGCAGGGCGTCTGCCAGCGCGGCGATCTGTGCTGGTTCCGGCACGACCCGGCCGCGCAGCAGGCGCACATGCAGGGCTTGGGTGCGGTGCACACAGGCCAGCTGCAAGGACACTGGCAGGGTGCCCCAGGCATGGCGGCCCCTCGGCCGCCTACTGCGCATCGCCCCGTGGACCATGCCATCCCCGTGCGCTCGGCCCCGCCCCTGCCCATGCAGCCCGCTGCCATGGCGCAGGCCTTCCCGCCCCTGCGCCACACACAGCAGCCCGCAGCGCAAATCCAGTCAGCCGCAGAGGCCGCGGGCCTCGGGCCCGCGCCAGCGCATCCCACAGCCTGTGGTGATGAAGCACCCCCCAGGATGACCCCCCTGGGCCAGCCCCAGACCGTGTTCACACATCAGGCACCTCCCCCAGGCTTTGTGCGGCCTGTGCTGGCTGCGCAAGTCGACGCGGCACAGCTGCAGCAGGCGCGGTTGCCGGGGCCCTCAGCCCCCGCAGCTGCCGCGGCAGCTACAGCAGCGGCAGGGCCTACAGCGCCAGGGCTGCCGGCTGCAAACGGCGTGTCACTGCCGCCCCCACCTCCGGCTGCTTTTGGCGCGGCACCAGCGGCTGAGGCCCCAGCTGCTGTCCCCAGCCACCATGCCCTGCCGCCTGCTTTCCAGCAGCTGGCCGCCATGTACAGTAGCCTGACAGCGGAGCAAGCTCAGGTGATGCAGGCGGTGCTGCAGCACATGCAGGCGGGTCTGCCAGCGTTCCAGCAGCAACTGGCCATGCCACATGCACATGGGCCCCCGGTCATGTATGTGCCGGTGCCTGTGCCCGTGCCGGTGCCTATGGCGCAGACAGCAGCTGTGAGCCAGAGCCGGGGTTGCCCCGCCCCTGCTCTTGCCCCTCCCCCTGCGCATCCTACTGCACAGCTGCAGCCCGCGGCAGAGGCGGTACCTGTGGCACATGCGCGCGAGCGCCCTCCGGTGTACAGCACGCCCCCCGCCCCCGTGGCTGCCACGAGCGCCGCTGCCCCTGTCTCAGTGGCTGCAGCGCCCGTGCCCGTTCCACCGCCAGTGCTGGGCACTGGAGGCTCCGCATGCGGTGCCCCCATGACGTACCGCGAGCGGTTCCAGGCACGGCAGGCAGCGCAGCAGGCAGCACAGCAGGCCGCGCAGCAAACGCAGGCGCAGGCGCAGGCGCAGCAGGCAGCGCAGCAGGCAGCACAGCAGGCCGCGCAGCAGGCGCAGGCGCAGGCGCAGGCGCAGCAGGCAGCGGAGCAGGCAGCACAGCAGGCCGCTCAGCAGGCGCAGGCGCAGGCGCAGCAGGCAGCGGAGCAGGCAGCACAGCAGGCAGCGCAGCACGCAGAAGCACAGCAGGCCGCGCAGCAAGCGCAAGCACAGGCACAGCAGGCAGTGCAGCAGGCAGCACAGCAGGCCGCGCAGCAAGCGCAGGCGCAAGCACAGCAGGCTGCGCAGCAGGCAGCACAGCAGGCCGCTCAGCAGGCGCAGGCGCAGGCGCAGCAGGCAGCGGAGCAGGCAGCACAGCAGGCAGCGCAGCACGCAGAAGCACAGCAGGCCGCGCAGCAAGCGCAAGCACAGGCACAGCAGGCTGCGCAGCAGGCAGCACAGCAGGCCGAAGTTCAGCAGGCAGCACAGCAAGCAAAAGAACAGGCGCAACAAGCCGCGCAGCAGGCGCAGGAGCAGCAGGCGCAAGCACAGGTACAGCAGGCCGCGCATCATTCGCAAGCAAAGCCACTGCCAACTAAGCAGCAGGCTGAGCCGCAGGCACAGCTGTCCACGCAGCAGGCGCAGCAGCAGGCACCACAGGCGCTGCTGCCGGCACCAGCACAGCAGCGTCTGCGGGCACCTGCACTACAGGAGCAGCCGGTGTCATCTTTGATGATGCAACCGCAGCAGGAGAGGACGGTGCCAACAGAGGACTCTGTAGCATCTGTGCCCTGTGCCGCCCCAGCCGCAGCCACACACACTGAAGCCCCCCAGCCTGTGCAGGCGGCCATGGCAGCATCGGTGGGAACCTGTGCACCAGCCCCAGTTCCTGTACCGCAGCCGGAGACACAGCCCCCTGCCATCCAGGAGCTGGCACGCAGTCCAGTCCAGTCTGCAGGAGCCCTGCCACCATCTCTACCACCAGCTGCCCCCGCTGCGGCCCCGCCTCCGGCCCCCGCACCCGCACTGGCGCAGGTCAAGCCAGCCGGCCAGCCGGCAGCAGCCCCAGCCAAGCTGTCAGCCGCTGCACCGAGCTTCGTGCCCCCTGCTGCCCTTGCCCGTCCAGCACCAGCGCCGGCACCGGAGCCGGTTTTTGTGCCAGCACCAGCACCAGCTGCGCCACCACAGCCCATGCAGCTCCCACGCGTGTCTCTGCCACATCCATCAGTTGCACCCGTGCCTCCTCACCCTCCGCATGTCAGCAGCGTGCCGGCGTTCGACGCCGAGAGCCAGGCCCCGCAGGCCGCTGCGGCACGGCCCGGCGCAGCTCCCACGGCAGCGGCTGCAACAACCACGCCGCCAGTTGTGGCCGCCCAGGCGCGAGGTCCCGCCAGCTCCTGGGCACATGCACCAGGGACCCCTGCAGTCACACCTGCCCCTGGCAACTCTTGGGTGCAGGCGCCAGGCGCCGGTGCAGCCGTGCGTGCTGCACCGACTGCAGGGGCGGCCACGTCAGCGCTTGTGAGCCGCCCGCGGGGGGGTGCCCGGCCGCCAATGGGCACACCAGCCTATGAGCGGTGGCTGCTTGAGGAGGAGGAGCGCATGGTGGCGCGCGCGATCCAGGAGTCATTACGTGATGCTGCAGTCGTTGCACTGTCTTCGGGCCAGGTAGGCCTGGTTGGGAAGGGGTTCAGTGGAACTCTGACCATGAAGGGGTGGGGGTGGCTCATTGGAACTTTTGCCGTGAACGAGATAAGGGAAGCGGGGTGCTGAGGGGCTGCCATCTCTGGTTGGGGCACGGCCGCTGCCCCGTGCTGTTCATGCCCGCTCATGTCCGTACTGTCCATGCTCTCGTGCACGGTCGCCCGCAATTCAACATCGGCAGGGCACTGACACTCGCCTTCGCCCTCCCCCCCCTACCCTCCCCCATGTTCTCTGCAGGATTTCATGCCCCCGGAGGGCGTGTCCCTCGGCCCCACATACACCGTGGTGGGGGCCAGCTCTGGAACCACAGTGCGCACGGCTTTGGAGCCGCTGCAGCTGCAGCACCTGCTAGCAGCGGCCGGCCCGGCACGCCCTCAGCAGCCGCTCTCAGTGTCCGTGCACGATGAGTCACACTTCCCTGGGCTCCCCGGTTCAGGGCCATCCTCTAGTGGTCCCTCACGCGCTGTTTCGGTACCCCTCGCGCTTGGTTCACTCGCCGGGGGCGCCAGCGGACCGCCCACCGGTGGCGCTTCCGGCACGCCGCTCGCCGACTACTCCCTGACAGCAGCTGCGCACTCGGCGATGCACAGCTTCAACACACCGGCAGCAGCTGTGGCTGCCAGGGCAGTCACAGGAGTGTACTGCTCCTACCCAGGGTTGTACCGCCCCCACCAGCTGCAGCAGCAGCCGCTGGAGATGGGCTGCCAGGGCGTGGTGCGTGCAGGGGCAGGGGCAGGCGTGGGGCCGGCCCTTACCTCTGCAGTGTCCTCCCCAGACTCAGACAAGCAAAACAATGGGGCGGCCACTCGCACAGGCACAGCCGTGTCGCACCCGCCACCGCCGCCGCAGCCGCCCGCCGTGGCATTCACCCAGCAGCAGCAGCTGCTGGCGCTGCAGCAGTCGTTCGTGTCGTACCCCACGACCTCTGTGTCTGCTGCCAGCAAGCGCACGAGCATCAGCAGCATGGCCTCATCCGCTGAGGACATCACATTCCATGCTACCAACACACCGGGCAGCTCCATGGGCATGGTGCAGCCCGGGGCTGCCACCCCGCTCTCCGTGCCGCACGCCGGCTTCCCAGCGGCGGCAACCTCCACTGCTGTGCTGTCACAGGCACTGCCGCCGCAGACTCCGACCAGCATGCCCCCGGGTCATGCGGGCACGCAGGGGTTGCCTGGTGCGACGGTGGTCCCTGGAGTAGTTGTGAGCACGCTACCTGCGGCCCCGGCCCCCCCACCTACCCGAAAGTTCCTCCCAAGCGCGGTCGCATTGCCTCAGTGAGACGGACGTGTGATTTCACTGATTCTCTGTCCCAGAGGCTGAGGGCCGTGCCTGGGTCCTGCCCAAGTCTCGTGATCAGCCACATGGCGATATGCAGGCTGGATGTTATGAACAGGTCACCGTAATCCAGTAGGGGTCTCCAGTGGTCTGCAGTGATTCACTAGCTCTGCCAGTGGAGGCTTTTTGAAGCACACGTGAACAGGCTAGACCCCAGCGTAGGTGTAGAGCTACAGACAGAGGCAGGAGGGTGCCCCTGGTGGTCCATGCCACGTGGACCTACCCGTAGCAGGCATGGCATGAGGCATCCATCCACATTATGAAGTATCGAGCATGCCAGGCGAGGCCGTCCCCTGTCGATCTTCTTGCATTAGTGTTGTGGTAGGGGGCAGGGAAGGCTGGGCGTGCGTGCATGTGTGCAAGCTTGCCGCGCAGCTGTGCATGGCGCATGTTTTTGTGAAGTGATCGATCGAGGTTACCAGGTGTTACTGTATGTGCTGCTTTCCAGGCTGCTTGCTGCAGAGTGTTGCGCGCTGTGACCTGTGGGTGGTGTGCTTGCTGCGTGGAATTGTCTGTGCGGCTTGACAGGCCGCCTGCCCATGATCAGGCTTGCCTGTACAGGCTGATTCAAAGCTGTGCGGCTTGATAGGGCGGCGTGTTGGCCCATGCCCTTCAGCGGGAGCTGGTACATGCTCACATTTTGTCGCACTTTGAAAAACAGTTAGTGCAGCTGCTGAGGTCGGTGAATCTCAAAGGTCAGAGGCATGTAGCTCCAGACGAAAGGGGGTTTTTCTAGTATTGCCGTGCACTTGAGCCTTGTGTGCAAGCGGAAAGCGCATGTAGGCAGATGCCTTGCCTTAAAAGGCGCTGGACTGGCTGGAGGTAGAAGCTGGCTTGGGTCGAAGGACACCATCAGGAATAACAGCACAGCAGTATCGTGAAGGTGGCGTGTAACGTGCCCGCAACCACTGTGAATGCCCACAACACTCAACGACTCGAGACCTGCCCACTTGAGACCTGAAATGAGGCGCCCTGTACTGCTACCAGCCCCTGTACTGCTACCAGCCCCTGTACTGCTACACCCCGCCGCAACCCCTCTCCCCCCCCCAACCCTCCCAATTGTGCCCAGCGCACAGTGCTCATCCACGCAGCCTGTTTCTTTTGGTGTTATCCTAACCGCCACCCCCCAACCCCACCCCACCCTCACAGACAACCCTCACCCGTTTCCAGGCTCATGACTGGAGTTCAGAATGCATGGTTTTGGTTCAGGTGAGGGTTAAGGCTGATGGGTAGGACCGTTCGGATGGTGCTGCTGTGGTACTCATGAGGCTAGGCTCACACAGGTGAGGCAGCAAGGGTTAGCTCCTCGTACGGCTGGAGCTCTTGACCCTTGTGGACTCTTGAGGTCACTTGCCAAGTCACCCAGCTGTCAGGAGTCAGCTGTCAGTTGGCCTGCTGCCATCCAGGACGATGACACGGATTGGGGCATGCTGCCGCGCAGCTCCAGCCCTGCTCCGTGAGCTTATGTCCACCAGGACTCTGTCCAACAGGGCCAATGTACACCAGCGCTCAAGTCCATCCGGGCTCGTTTCCACCAGGGCTCATCTCCATCAGGGCTCAAACACATCAGGGCTCATGTTCACCAGCTGGCCGTTCAGTACTGTTGTACCACGGCAGCATTGGCAGTATCCAGGCAGCATCCACCCATCATTCACCAGCGGCTCATGTCGCGGCCGAACAGCAGCGTGGCCGTCCAGTTGAAGGCGACCAGGAGCCGCTTCTGGATGCTGCCAAGCCGAGTCAGGTAAGCCGACCGCCAGGCCAACCATGACACCAGTCCGGCGACCGACAGCCGGCCGCCCTTGCCGTCCTGCACACGCACGGGCAGGCACGGGCAGGGAGCAAGAGCATCAGCTATATATATATATATATGTGCTACATGGTACGAGCTATGACGCATGACCCTTGCCGTGCTGCACATGCACCAGCAGGGGTGGGGAGGGGGTGCATACATATAGTACGAGTGCGAGGAAGGTTCACGCAATCAGGTTCAATATTTAGTGCCATGTGTTGGGGTCCAAGGGAGG
This sequence comes from Chlamydomonas applanata, assembly GCA_001662365.1. Classification (NCBI taxonomy): domain Eukaryota; kingdom Viridiplantae; phylum Chlorophyta; class Chlorophyceae; order Chlamydomonadales; family Chlamydomonadaceae; genus Chlamydomonas; species Chlamydomonas applanata. The sequence goes on along the minus strand of BDCZ01000465.1, from coordinate 11,817 downwards.
AGGCGTGCAAGAATGAATAGCAAGAATGAAAACCAGACAAACAAACAAATGAAGGAATAAAGCGCACACACATGTGACAGCTCCAGCACGCCACTGTAACCTCCCACGGTGGCCATTGATCCCAGGGACTTGTAGATGAATTCCTCTGTCTGGCGGCCTGCTGTCACTGCCCCCGCGCCTGCTGTCGCCGCCATGTCCCGTGCGCCCGGCGCTGGAGGCTGCTTGGCTAGCTCGTTCAGCACTCGCGCGAGGTACTTGCCTTGCTGCTCCGCCACCTGCAGGCAGCAGTTATGATAATAACAATACAATCTTTCACAGGTGTGTCTGCATGCTAGAGCCTGCAGGCAGCCAGTGTTCCTAACCAAACCAAATCAGTCACGGCATTGGGCCATGCAGCGGGTGCCACGCCGCGCACACTGCAACGGTAGGTGAACGGATCAGGCAACCGCTAGGCAGCCCAGTCCCACTTGCAGGCGTACCCAACAAAAACAGACACCTGCTGCTGGTTGGTAATTTCAAAAAACACATCCGGATCTAGTCCAGGATCTAACCCATGATTTGATTCCGGCCGCCTTCATATATATAACAGCCGCACTCATATGACTGCATACACATAGCCACATTCATATGTACAACAGAACTCTGCATGCGCATCCCATGCTTGTCTGTGCCTGCATGCCAGCAACTGAAGCAGCACACCGACCTGTGCCAGAGCTGGCAGCGGGTTGTCTGGGTTGGCGCAACAGTCACCCAGGGCGTACCTTCAGCAGTACAGTCAGTTGGACAGTACAGCCTGTTGGTTACTTCTTGTTAGTTGGCTGGGTTGTCTTCCTGAGCCACTCGCTGACAGGCCCACACACCACACAAACACACCACCACCACCCACACATCTACAACCAAGGACCTAGACCTGGATCCTAACACGAGCTCCGGATCTTGCATCTTCTAGTTCTACACATGTTCTTGGCCCTGAAACCCTGGAACTGGTTACTCACACATCATGGACGGGGCTCAGTGCGGCAGAGCTAGGGGTGTCGCTCTCATCTGTGAGCATGCTGACCTGCACACAGACAGGGCACGCAGGCATCCATGCGCCATCACACACACACACAGACAGGGCACGGCACGTAGGGGTCAGCGTTACTAGTATACATTGTAGTAGTGCTATCATCGCCGTGTTGTTGTTGTTGTTGTTATTATTATTATTATTATTATTATTATTATTATTATTATTATTATTATTATTATTATTATTATTATCATTATCATTATCATTATCATTATCATTATCATTATCATATTCATTATCATTATCATTATTATTACTATTATAATTATAATTATTATAGTATTATGATTATTATTGTAGTAGTGCTACTAGACGCTGCTGCGGCCGCACTCCAATACATGGCACTGACACACACGGGAGGCTCATGCACCCACTAGGAGGCGCATGCACCCATGAGGTGTACAGCTACACCACCCAACACACACACACACGCACCTCCCCTTCCGCACACAATACTAGAGCCCTCAGCAAGCGCGCACCTTGCCATTCCCGTTCCCATTCCCGTTCCCATTGCCTGCAGGCTTCTTGGCTGTGGCAGCTGCACCCGCATCCGCCCCGGGGTTTGCAGCCACCGGCTTCCGGGCAGCTGAGGGAGCTGCCAGCACGCGCAGCCTGCGGGCGGTGTAGTGTAAGGAGTGTATACAAGGCAACCTCGTGCAAGGCAACGGCTCTGTATACAACGCTCATATGTTTTGTCCTCGATGGACCCCAGCTACCCACCAAGCTGTTGTCTTCAGCGACCGTATACAGGACCTAACACGCAACTAAAACAAACACGGAACAGTCTTGTAATCTCAAACAGGCCAGTCGAAGGCGCTGGAATGGTCCAGATCACCACAAATCACATCGTTTCTTAGTGTTTTTTGTTTGCAGCACCACTCACTGGCCATCCACAGCTAGTCGCCCCACTTTGGTCTTGGCAAAAGGCAGGGACTGGGTAAAGGGTGTGGGGCCCACGCCGGTCGACCAGATGCACAAGCCATACGGAATGACTGTACCGTCCTGCGGTACATGTGATGCAATACATCATGCAAGTCAGACAGACAGCAAGAAGACGGCAGGAAGAAAGAAAGAACACAAGAGCATGATGATATGTCTGTGGTATGCCAGCTGCTTTAGGCGAGGGGTGGACCATGTAGGGCATACCACAGACATGTGTGCATGCTGCAGCTTTCACTGTGCTTCAGCTAACGTCCACCACCAGACACACGCACGTCAAGCGAGACCAGCTTACACAAACAAAAGCACGCATTCTTACATATAACACTCATAATGATGATAAGAACACGGCTAACACTCACCGTGAGTGTAATCTCAGTGGGACCCACACTCTTCACCACGCCCTTGCGCAGCTGAACGCCCCGCCGGATGAGCTTCCGTGCCGCATACTCACGCAGTGAGGCGTCAAATGAGCCCAGTAGCTCACGCGCCTCCACCAGGGTCAGCCTGCAGTACAGCCGCATGGGGTTGTCGGTTGGTGTACAGCGCAGGCAGTACAGCACGGCAGTACAACGTTGGCTGCAGTACATTGTGGGCAGCACCGTCCGGGCTATACGCACAGGTGCGAGGTGGGTTGTACGTGTGGATTAGGCGCTGTCTGGTGGGATGTGTTATTACTATTATCATGGGTGGGGATGCTGAAGCAGGACACCTGAGTGAGACGATGAGCTCAGGAGGGAGGTGGGACTGGGGGTGGGACTGGGGGTGGGACAGTCACAGCCAAGGCCAGTGGGGCGGGTCGAAGGACGAGGGGGGTGCGGAATGGGATGGGGACTCACCTGAAGCCATGGGCGCGCTCTGGGTACAACCGCTTCAGGTCCTCGTTGATGAAGTCAGTCAGCTCACCTGGAAACGGTAATAATAATAACACGGCGTGTCACAGATGTGTCTGCATGCCGGAGCCTGACAGTCGTTATCCAAACACCATCACTAGAGGACCAAGCCAGCCTGAAATACCGGGAGCCGCCCGACTACAGCACCTAGCACCCTGTTGGAAGCGAGCACTGGAAACGGTAGAGGGGGGTGAGGTTGCCAGGTTCGGGGAGCCTGCCCTGCTCCGCCCACGTGTATCGGCCTCAGGGCAGGACCAGACAAGGGGGCAGGCCAGGCCGGGTTTTATTATAAGCAAGTGTGGCCGGTATTGAGGGATCAGGATCAAGATCTTGATAATGAAGATGTTATAATTATTATTAGGATCAAGATCTGTACCTCGCATGCGTGCACAGGGCCTCCTGCATTGCGGCATGCTCATAGCAGGGGCCATCCCAACAGCAGGGCACACCCTTCCCAGTTCTCACCAGGAGAAAGCACCAGACGGGCAGCCGAGATAGCCAATTTGCATGCGGAGACAACACACCGACAGAGCAAGCGCACCCGCAACCTCCACACCCGTAGGCCCCCCGCCCACGATGACGATGTGCAGCAGCCGCTCCCATTCGGCATGCTCCCGGCCGGGGATGCCCGCCTTGGCAACGTTGTCAATCAGGCGCTGCCGGATGGCCTCGGCCTGCGGCCAGTTGAGCACACATGTGCACGGTCATCATGTGAGGCACAGTGAGGACCTGAGTGAGGAGACATGGGATAGAAGAATGAAAAAATGAGGAGTATGTGTTATGCTGGTGGTGCTTCCACCATTCAGTATAACCACCACCAGCATGAAACCAACTCCTCACTTTCTCCCTTTCACCTCACGTCCTCACTCCCTTCCCACCCTCCCAGCCTCCCGCAGAGTTTCACACTCCTACACTTTCCCTCGGGCCCTGCACACCTCTGAACTCTACACCCTCACCCTCACACACCTCTGACCTCTCACACTTCCCCTTACACCTTCTCACCTGGTGTACATCGCGCAGGAAGTGTGTGTGCTCCAGCACCCCAGGAATGCCAAAGGTGCTGCCCTGCGCCGGCAAACGCAGCCGCAGCAGGCATTCAACAGCTGCTGGTTGAGTCAGCCCAGCTCCATCACATGCACTGGCACCTGAACTACCAGCGCAATTGAGGGGCTTGAGTGTGTGTCTGCTGATCCTTATATGTGTACTGTAAACGACCGTAAAGGAGGATGCAGGTACAGCGGCTAACGAGGCCTGCGATCCCTGCGGCTTGGAACCAACAGGCGCTGTGCAATGTGTAGCAGCAAGGCACTGACATGCCTACAAAACAGCACGTTGCACTCGTCATAGGTAATACTAGTCGGTCGTCATAGATCATACTAGTCGGGATCACCTGTCAGGAGTACTCAGTACTGATGTTGATTCGGTACTCTAGCACCACAATAGTAAATGTATCATTAGTACGACCAGCAGTGTTGGCACCCACCTGGCTGCCAGTTGCAATGACAAGCTTGTCGTACGGCACAGCAAAGGCAATACCATCGTCGCTGCGTGCCTCCACCACCTTGCGCTCGGGGTGCACCGCCACGGCCTCAGAGATGAACAGCGCGTTCTGGGGCTGCAGACGCCATATGGCAGTACGATGGGCGGTACAGGCCACGCCCTCACACATTCTCACACATCCTCGCACCACATGTGAGTGGCACATGCAGAGTAGTGCTATGGTCAAGGCCACAGTCAAGGCCGAGGAACAAGTCCAAAGCCAAGGCCAAAAATCGAGGCGAGAGTTGAGGCCAAAGGCGAGGCAAAAAGAGCAACGCATGCCTGTAGTTGCGGCCGCCGTACGTGGCTGCCGCACGTCCCTTGGTGCCGTACACCGCGGGTGCCGGCAAGTGTAGTCACTGCATCAATTCATGCCATCACTCTGCCCAGCGGTCATGACATGCACACACCTGGAACAGCGCCTTTTGGATGTCGGTCGCATGCACTGCACGCGCAACGCACAGCAAGGACGCGCAGCTCAGCAGAATAAGACTTCGTCCTGATCCCATACCCCTGCATGCCTGCTGAGAAGCCCTGCCCATAAGCGGGGTCTGCATCAGCACAGTTGCAGCTCATCTGCAGCAGCTAGTGGTGGGCGTGCATGCAGCACACATGCCAAATGGACGTTGCTTGATTGGATCAACAAGTGCTGTGGCCAGACCCTGATGGGAGCACTTATCCTCCTGCGTCACATCCCGTGACGACAGAAGACAGTATGTACAAACTTGCCACCTTGATATGAGGTGGACATTAGTTCCAGGAGATGGTGAGGCCCCAGCAAGCAGATACATCCAGAGAGGCAGAGACATCGCAGGAACATACCATATCTGTGTTGTTATTTGCACTTGTAACGATCCCACCTGCCACCGATCGTGGGTCCAGGGTGCCGACAGTGATGGATGCGAGCAAGGGCGTGAACACCATGTGGTTGCGCTTGCTGATAACTGTGAGGTCATACAGCCGGGGGTCGATGTCGTGCAGAAGCCGCGCGCCGCCCCAGCCAGTGCCAATCACCACCAGCCTGTGCGTGTGTAGTCATCACCATGATCATCAACATCGTGTTATACAACTTAGGCAGTTAGACTGGCAGGGGTGCTGCAGTCGAACTTAGTGTGTAGTACCATGGGTCGTGTGTGGTGCCAGCGGCGGGTGCATTGCCAGTCGGGAGCTAGTTGCATTTGGTTACGCTTGCAATGCCTGGCTGGTGCGAATGATGGTGCGAACGAGGGTGCTGGCACTGGAGTGAGGGAGTGGTCACTTAACAGTACTGCTCGGTGCCTGCATGCTGCAGACAGTACGGGCTAGGAAGTGGAGGCATGGGCGAACGTGCAACTCCCGCACGCATGCGTGATGCCTAATCGGGGCTTGCATGGGCGGTTTGCAACAACGAACAGCTGAAGCACAGCAACATGGCCAGCCAGCAGCTGAGGCTCAGACGGGGGCAACAGGTAGCAGCAAAGCAGCACACACCGTGGGCGGCCCGTTCGTATGGGTAGGGCATCCACACTGACAGTCTTGATATTCTCTGACATGTGGGGGGCGAGTGTGGGGGCCGTGGTGGCTGCAGCAGAGCCATGCACCTGACGTGCTGCGCATGACAGTGGTGGAGGGCAAGGGGTTGCCTGAGTGCAGTGTTTCATTAGCTCAATGCATGTGATGAGGATGTATGGCTGCCACACCGTTATAGTAATGGGCATTCGGTAATGGAGCGGTGACTATGTGGGCTGAAGCTTGGACAGTGTGGAGGGACTGGTGGGCACTGCCTCTGGGGCCGGGCACAGGATCACCGCGTACCCAACTGCAAGAAATGGCTAAACTCTGCATGCCAGCACGCAGCTGTTTGCTGGCAGCTGAGCGCAGCTGTATACCTGATGACCACGCCGATGACAAAGTACATCCCAGACTGTTCCCTGCTGCCACCGAGGCTGCTGCACATGGGGAGCGTCCAAGCGCTGCCCAGCCCTGCGATTGTGGAGGCACAGCATGGCAGATATGGGTACGAGCTGTTGAGGCCTGCCCATGCTGTGCAGCTTCCCAAACAGCTTCGGTCTGACCGATCTTGTGGCAGCGCCTTCACACGCACCTGATACAGAGATTTCGACGCCGTTCCGAGCGCCGCGTGTGCTATTCGGGAGGACTGTGCCATGCTGATTTCGGCTACCTGTGTGAAGAACTCAGCCTGGTGGTGGGGTGTTGATGTATAGTGGCAGTTTTCAAGGTTAAAGTGACTGCTTAATGTGAAAATTTTAATCCTTTCCCTTTCGAGAATGTACTGCCCCAACCTCCCAACCGCCATACTGGACAATCATGTGTTGCAGCCCGCGAAGGTGCCGTGCAAATTCATCAGCTGGTGTGGCTTACAACATGTCAGGCACCTAGTGCCAGGGCTAGTCTCTGGCTCATTTGCTGCCAAGACGAAAATGGCGCTTAACATCAAGTAAGCTTTTTGCAAGTACTCTTACGATTCGTCTACTCATGGATCACTGCTGTGTCGCCTTGCAGGAGTGCGCCGGGGTACTCGCAGTCTTCGGTGCTATTCACAGGCAATGATGAAGTTACATATGTATGTGGCAACGCGCTAGTGCTGAACCACCTAGTTGTGGGCTCCCAGGTGGGTACCTGACTGCAGCACGTCTTTTACCTCGAAGTCCCCTGCTCATACACTAAGCAACGTTCTTTATATTTTATGCAGCGTTTGCTACGGGGGACATCATTCGGCATACAAGCCTTTGCGGTGAACAAAAAGCATGGACTCGTCGCGGTTGCTGAGAAGGTGCGTACCAGTCTACCTGGATGCTTTCACGCCGTTCTCTCAAGGGTGGGGAGCAACCATGGGCCATCGATATGTACTTCCATGCAGGGCCCAAGCCCGGCGATCCACGTTTACTCCTCGTTTGAGATGCAGCTGCTGTCCACCATCACGCTGGGGTACGAGCTGGGCTACTCGGCCCTTGCATTCTCAGCAGATGGGGAGCGATTGGCCATATGTGGCGAGGAGCCAGATGCACACCTGGTCATCTACATGTGGCGCCAGGTGCGCTCAGCATGCCAGCGGGGTCCCACGGCATGCCGCGGCATGGCATGCTGACATGTGGCATGGCATGTTGCATGCAGCATGCAAGCACCACAAACACCGCTGGATACGCTCCGAGCCCCAAGGCGAGCATGCTGCTTCCTGCTGCGCGCACACTGCCAAGTGCATGTCCCGATCCAGCACGTGAAGGGGGCCATCCATTGTGCCCATCTTGGCTTGCAGGGGAGCGTGCTCGTGTCGGGGCCCATGCCACCTGGTGTCGGCCCCGCACGTCACATCAGCTTCCATCCCTATGACTCGGACCGCATCGCAACCAGCAGCCCAAGCCAGCTGGCGACAGGCGGGCTGGGCAGCGGGCAGGCGCGCGGCGGCGCATGCGTGTGGCGTGTGGATAGGCTATGGGAGAAGCATGTGCTCCGATGCCACCGAGTTGAGCTGCCCCCTCCTCCCACAGCCCCAGCTGCAGCAGGGGGATATGCTGGGGTCTCCGGAGAGGAGGTGGAGGAAGCAGTAACCACACACTGCTGGTACCCTGCTGGCCTGTACATCGGCACCAGCACCGGCCGTGTGGTCGCCCTCGATGCCCACACTCTCACACCCCACCGCCCCGCGTCCCCAGTACCGCCCAGCTCCCGGGGTATGGGCACTACAGGCAGTGTGGGTCACACTGGGGCTGAGAGCCTCAGCCCCCCCTTGCTGTCCACCTCCCCCCGACTACCATCTGTACCGCAGCCTCTAGACGACACACCAGCAGCCGCCAGCACCGACCCGGCAGCAGCTGACGGGCATGGTCCTGCCGCCATGGGGGTGGATGGGGCCGCGTCAGTTGTAGACAGGGCATGCCACGGGCCGGTGGCCTCCCTGGCAGTAAATCGGGACCTTCTGGTGGTTGGTGGCGCTGAGGCGGTACGCTGGTTCACACACGTCACACGCTCCACCGCCCCCCAGCACTACCACACAGAAGACCTGGGCCCAGGCACGCATGCGGTGTGGGTGGACGTAGGCGGCATGGATGCACACAGCATCGTCACGGGGGTGTCAGATGGCCGCGTGCTGGTGTTCAACATTGAGCCCCTGCCAGAGGGCTTCTCTGCCCCTGTGGGACCCCCTGGCCCCCACAAGGCCTGGGAGGAGGAGGCTACCCACAATGGGGACATGGGGGCTGAGGTGGGGGTGTCTGATGGCAGAGCCCCACCTGGTACAGGCCGTCACGTGCCCCCGCCCCCGCCCCCCACCATCACCCTCGTCGCCGAGGCGCCCGTGGGCCCCGTGGCGGCCATGGCCCCCCACCCCTCACGCCACAACTCCCTCGCGCTGTCTGCGGGGGTTGACGGGGTGCTGAGGGTGTGGTCTGCCGCTGCGGGCCGCGTTGTTGCTCGTCGCGCGTTCTCATCAGCACTCACGTGCCTTGCTGTCGCCCCGCTGGGTGCGTCCCCGCTTGCGGCAGTTGGTTCAGAGGGTGGCGTGCTGCGCCTGCTGTGGCTCGGTGGGCTGACAGACCCTGAGACGGGCCAGGCCGTGGGCGGGGAGGCAGGGGCCCGGGAGCTGCAAGTCGTTTGGAGGCAGCGGCTGCAGGAGGCGCCCCTGCACTACGCCACCTTCTCACCAGACGCCACGATGCTGGCAGTCGCGGGGAGGAGTGGCAACGTGTGGTTCCTCTCATTAGACGTCACGGGGTCGGCGCTGGTGCTGGGCCATGTGCATGTGCCGGACACCATCATTGGACTCATGTGGCCAGAAGTTCATGATGCGGAGGAGGGGGCGCTGGTGATGCTGGCGTCTGGTGGCGCCATGTGTGCCGCGGCGCCCATGGCGCTGCATGCCGCGTCCAGGCCCACCACGGCCCCTGGCCTGCAGCTGCCCGGCCATGAGGCACCCACCAAGGTGGTCAGGCTAGAGGCCCCCCTGGGGTCCCCGGTAGGAATCCCAGGAGACAAGTATGGGGAGGTCCTAGGGGTGGGTGCAGACCGTCTGCTGCACAAGGTGACCCTGCCTCTTGAAGCCCAGGCGTGGGCCGGGGCCAAGGGCCGAGCCCTCAAGAGCTCCATTCGCATGGCGGTGCATGCGCGGGCTGAGGGCGTCCTCGCTGTGGCACCGTCCCAGCAGCTTTTGGTGTCTGGATCTGCGGATGGGTTGGTGGCCACACACACACTCTCCCTCATGACAGTTGGTAGCCTCAGTGCACCGAATGGCTGGGTGTCTCGGGGCCCCTCGCCCTCACCTCCCCCCGGAAGCAACGGCCGCGACGGCCCTGGTGCCAACAGCGGCAGCGGTGATGGCGGGGCTGCAGCAGAGGATGATGTGGCAGGCACCCGGGCCAGCTCCCTGGCTGCCTTTGGGGGCGGCGCGCGCGCAGGACTACATGATGCGGCCTCGGGCGGCGTGACCGCAATCACCTTTGACCACTCGTCTCGCTACGTGCTGTCGGCGGGCGCGGACGGTTCCGTGTTCATCTATGAGACCGGGGGCACGGGGCACCTGACAAGAGATGAGGGGGAGGCACTGATGTACGGCCGGGCTGCACAGGCCCCCAGAACGTCAGCCACCGTGCTGGCGGCCCGGGGCGATGTGGATGTATGGGACGACCCGGCAGAGCCCACCGCTGTGGAGCTGCACCGTCATGGCGGGGGCGGGGGCGGCGGCGGGACGGCCGCACAGAGCCGTGTCGGCACTGCTGCAAGCGGCACGCGTGGTGCCGTGGACCACGGGGACCGTGAGCAGCATGGGCATGGGGGCGTGCGGCAGAGCGGCAGCGGCGCGGCGCACATGGCAGCGCAGCTGGAGGAGCTGCGTGCGGCGCTGCTGCGCTGCGTGGCTGCCAATGACGCGGCCCCTGATTTGGAAAAGGTGGAGCAGCCTGACTTCCTCATCAACCAGGCGCTGGCTGCTGAGCTGGCAGCGGCTGCGGATGCACGGGTAGCAGAGGCGCGCGCGCACGTCGCACGCGCACAGCTAGAACTGGATGTCGTGGCGGAGCGCGTGCACTTCATGTGCAGGGAGGAAATGGAGGAGGTCGGGGAGCGCGTGTCCGGCATTCGGAACCCTGCCCTCACGGTCCCCAACTTCCCGCTGGCAAAGGTGGGTGGATGCGGTGGGGATGCAGCTGGGGATGGAGCAGGTTTGGGGTGCCAGGTTGAAGGGGCACTGCGAGGGCCTGTGGGGCTGCAACGACTGCCTGGTTGGGGCTACGGGGCTGAGTGATTCTGAGAAGTGAGAAGCTGCGCCCTACTGACAGTCGGGCCCCCGCCTGCTCCTGCGGCTGGCCCACCTGCTTGCCCATCACCGCCACTGCTGCCGGCGTGTGCTGCCCCCAACACCTGCCTCATCCCCTGCTCCCTGCCTTGGTCATTGTTTGCCTTGTTTGTTTCCGTGCAGCTGCCTGCTCGGTCCGGCCAGCTGCTGAGCAAGCTGTCCTTCTTGCGGAGGGTGGAGGCTATTGAACGACGCGGCACGCTGGGCGTCACAGGGGGCCTGTTTGTGGCCGGCCCGGCGGGGCGCCCCTCCCAGGGCGAGCTAGGGCCTGAGGGAAGCTCCGCGTCTGTGGGGGGTGCATCTGTTGCTGGCCGGCCTAGCCTGTCCACTGACAACCTGGGTGTCACGGGTGCGTGACTACGTATTGCATATGCTTGGGACCTGGGCCTCAAATTGCTTGGCGGTTTTGTTGGGTGGTTGCGCTGCTTGCGTGGGTGACTGGCTTGCTTGTGTTAGTCGAGTTGAACAACTCAAACTTGGGGTATCGTTGCTGGGTCATGTGCTTGTTTTGGTTCCTTTACACATGTGCGTGGGCGTTGTACTGCCTGCCTCTGCGCTGTACTGTCCGTCCCTGTGCTGTACTGCCCGCCCCTGCGCTGGCCTCCCCCTGCCTGCTGCTGTCCCGCAGCCCACCACTATCCGGCCATGACTGCGCCTGCACCACGCACGCACGCAGGCTCTGGGGGCCCCGGCGGCCTCGTACCACCCACGCCCGGCGGTACCTATGACGAGGAGCACGGCGATGACCTCGCGTCCCCTGGGGGGCCTGGTTCCGGAGCCCCGGCCGGCGGCGTTGATGCCCTGTTGTACACAGATGCCGAGCTACACTGCCGCGGCCGAAAAGTTACTCAGCTGTACCTGCTGGCTGACAAGGCGAGGAGCGCGCAGGTCGTGTTCAACGAGGAGTGGGCGCGGGTGGCAAAGCAGAAGAAGGTGGACGCGGACCGGGTGCGTGGGGGGGCTTGTGGTGGGGCTCTGTGGAGGTGGGGGTGGGGGTGCCCTAGCCGAATAGATGCTCTGTGTGTGATTGTGGGAGTGTGGGCTTGTGGAGGGTGTTGGTGGGCTCACGGGAGTGTGTGTGTGCATGTGTG
>BDCZ01000464.1:16319-30925 GCA_001662365.1 Chlamydomonas applanata | reverse complement strand
GGGGCCCCCCCCCCCCCCCCCCCCCCCCCCGGGCCCTTCCGCTTAGCTGACTGCTGCACAGCGGCTGCTTAGCTGGCAGCTGGCTGGTGGTGGTGCTCCACAGCAGCACAGGGGCTGGCTGCTCGCTGTGCTGCACGTCTGTGTGCCGCCTGCTCGCACCTGCACGCGAGCCACAGCTGGCCCGATGTCAGTGGCTGTTCAGCAGGCAGGCACTGCGTGTGTTGCACGTGCTGGAGGGGTGCTGCCAGGAGGACCTTACCCCACAGCCCATGCGCCCAGACGCCGCGTGCCATGCGTGCATGTGCTATGGGGTGCAGAGTTGCCATGCATGAGCGGGGTGATCAGGTAGACACATGCACCTGCACTCTGCTAAGCTGTGCGCAACCGTGATCCGCACCTGTGGGCCTTGCACAGCTGCTAGCTCGGCACGCAGCTGCCCCAGCTCCGCAGCCAAGCGCGCATTCTCCATCTGAGACTCAGCCCGCCGGCTCTCAGCCAGCGACAGCTGCTGCTCCATGGCTGAGAGTGCAAGGTTGTCGTCGCCAGCGTAACTGAGGTTGGCGCTGCTACGTGATGCGCCTGTGGCACCAGCGGACGCAGCACCAGGCCCAGCCATCGTCATAGATAAGGCCTGATTCTCTGCCTCCAGTTCATGCAGTTGCTCCTCCAGCTCCTCCACTCGCTGGGAGGCAGCTGCAATCTGGGCCTCAAAGCGCGGCGCGGCGCGCGCCTGCCGCTGCAGCTCGTTGAACAGGCCGAGCGCCTCGTCCTGTGAAGAGGCGATGCAGAGGCGGGCACGTGCACCATCAGCACCTGAACAGTCCGCTACGTGCAGCTCTATGCTCTGGGCGCACATCCCACCCCAGCCCCTTCACAGCCTCCTTGTGAAGCCATCAGCCTTCCACATGCACAGCACAAGCACGGGGCGCACCTTGAGCTGCATGAGGGCCACATCAATGTCCACGTCCTCAGCCACGAGGGGCGGCTCAGCAGTGGACACGACACGCAAGCAGCTCGACAACGCACGCCGAGCAACGAACACGACCGCTGCGGCCGTTGACAGCTGGCCCTTCAGTGCGTCCACCTCCGAGGAGGAGGAGGATGGCACTGGCCGGTCCTTGCTGACAATGGTCGCTGACGCATCGCCCCTGGTTGCAAGCTGCAGCTGCAGCTGAGTGATCTGTGCACGCAGCTGCTCTACATCTGCATCTGCGGCACCTGGCCCAGCCGAACGCGAGGCTTGCAGCTGCACCAGCTGCTCCTGTGCCTGCTTGGCGGCTGCCAGCGCCTCGTCGCGGTCGGCCTGCAGCACGTGCTGCTCTGCCTGCAGCTTGGACAGGGAGCTCTCTGCGCCGACGCGCCACTGAGTCAGCAGCTTCACCTGCGATCCAGTGGACGCCAGAGGTTAGAAAGCCCTTTCAGCAAGCAAACCAAGCGCCCTCAGTACGCAAATCTGGGGACCAGCCTCTTCATGTCTTAACAGCATGTTCAAATGCTGATATGCACCACGCAGCAGGAAACGGTGACACGTGCCTTGTCTTGCAGCTGAGCCATTCGCAGGCTCTCCTGGCTGCTTGGGCCGCCGGGCCCTGGAGCCTCAAAGGAGCTGCGTGCCAGCAGCGGCACGCGCGCTTGTTGGTGCTGCATTGCAGCAAGCTCTGCCCGCAGCTTGCCACGCTCCTCTAGTAGTTCAGACACCTGGTGCAACGAGGGAGGCATGGCCACAAGGCAATCACTGAAATGAATCACATCAGAACAGACAGGTCATAGCCAAGGAAGCACGCAGCTGAATACACCAAAGCATCTTGAGCCCACTGCCATGCGCACCTGCAGTGCTAGGTTCCTGGTACTTGATGCCCCCCCATTAGTACTCCCATCATCGCTCGCGTCATCCTGCTCGCTATCATAATCGTCATCGCTCGCACGCTGTACACGCCGCCGCTGCGTTGTAGCAAGTGTTCTGCTGCTGGGCCCAGTGCGGGCCGCTGCCTGGGCTGCAGCCAAGGCCTCCCGCAGTGCCGGCACCTCCGCCGCCAGCGCATTGCGTTCCTGCAACAGTACCTCCATGCGCACCGCCCAGTCCCCGTTGCCCTCTGATACAGAGCGCGAGACGCTGGGCGCTGGTGCAGCATGCGAGGAGGCCTGGGCCACCGCTTCACTGCGCAGCTGCTCCAGCTCTAGCTTCAGTTCCTGTACCTGCTCCAGCTGCATCTGGAGCTCAGCTACGCTGCTGCTCAGCTCAGCGTTCTGCTGCTTCAGGGTATCCACTTGGCTCTGCAGCAGGCGGGACTGCGCCTCAGCCTGCGCCACCGCCGCTGTGGCAGTGGCCACCGCTGCTGCAGTTGCTGCGTCTGCCTGTGCCGTGGGGACGCTGGCCGCGGTGGCGGCCTGCAGTGCTGAGACCTGCTGCTGCAGGCTCTCCACCTCGAGCCTTGCCTCGTCACGCTCTGCAGCAATCGCGTTGGAGTACTCCTCCCACTCGTTGATCACTGATTCAGCCTCCTTCAGCTCCTCCAGCCGTGCCTCCAGTGCCACCTTCTCACGCTGAGCCTCTGCCAGTTGGGACCGCAAGGCAGCCACGTCCTCAGCGCTGGCAACTCCTGGGCTGCGCACCCCACTAGCATTCATGGCAGCACCGCCCACGCCGGCGGCCGCGCCCACCAGCGCAGCAACAGCTGCCCCTGCACCACTGCTGCCACTGGCGGCCAAGCGCTCATTCTCTGCAGTCAACCGCACCACCTCAGCTTGCAGGCTCTGAAGGTTGATGTCAGAGCTGCCCTTGACCTGCCGCAGCTGGTACTTAAGCTCAATGACTTCAGCCTCCAGCGCTGCCTTCTCGCCCTCCAGCTGCTTCAAAATCGCACGCATGGCATCACTGCCACTGCCGCCACCACTGCCCCTCATGCTGCCTGCGCCCACACCGCCCGAGCCCACACTGCCCAGAGTCCGGGCGCCCCCCGATGCTGCGGCTGCAGCAGTGGCAGCGTCCAAGCGGGCTGTGAGCTGGGTGACCTGTTCCAGTAAGCCAGCATTGGCATGGCGCAGGTTGTCTGCCTCAGCCTGCAGCAGCAAGTAGACATGCAGACCTTGGTGACTGCGTGACGTTTTCACTAGCAGCACATCACTACTCCACGGGCTGAGCATGCGAGCGGTGCATTCCTCAAAGCCTGCAACACGCACCGTGAGCTCCTGAATGCGCGAGTGTAGCTCAAGCGGCTTGACACGTGCCTCGGAGGCTTTCAGTTCCTCCATGCTGCATGAAGCACAGCCACACGGCAAGAGGTTCAGTACCATTCTGACAGGAAGGCATACAGGGGTTCAGCACCAGCCGCAGTCATGATGCATACGACATGCAGCGAGTTTGAAATGGACACCAAACCTCACCTGGCACGGAGTGCCTCAACTTCCACAGCCTTGACCTGGAAAGCCTTGCACAGCGCTGACACGCTGGGTGCCAGCTGCGGTAGCCCAGCCTTCTGCATGCATGCAGTGCGGCTTGCATTGTGAGTGTGGGTATGCACCTTGCTCCATGCTGCCAGTGGCGACCCTGGGGCTGAGGACAGGCAAGCCATGGCTGGTCTGCGCCCCACCTTGACAGCCGGTACTGGCATGCCTGCTTCTTCCAACAGGCCGTGCACGTCCTCCAGCAGCGATGCCATCTCGAGTTGCGCGCCCGCACTCTGCCACGCGCCACCAAGACGACTAGTGGGCAGCAGCGCTTGGCTGGCTGCATGGCCACCAGCCGGCTGAGAGGTACTGTTGCACCAGAGCGGTTGCCCTGATGGCGCTGCAGGTCTGGCGGCCTGCATCGCTCTGTGCTGAAGGCTGGCGAATGCCCCACCCTTCCCACCATGCGGCATTTGTCATGTGCATGCAGCGTGATAGGGACACAGCAGGCAAACAGATCACAAGGCACGCGATTTCAACCTAGGCAAGGATTTGAATGGTCAGCAGCAGCACGCAACGCACCGCCTGGCGGAGCTCCTCGTTCTCTTTCTGCAGGGCCTCTATCTGCTCACGCAGATGATGCATCTCCTCCTCAACATCTGACCCTGCTTCTGAGGACTGTGCCCGCGCTCTGAGACGGTCAATCTGCAGCACATGTCGCAATAATGGTGGTGAAGATATGATCCAGTACCAGACAAGCATACCTGGGCGCTTGCTGACCGTGATCGCAGCATGTTCAAATGATGGAGCTCCATGTATGGATCTCAGGGCAATGTATTGATATATAATCAAGGCCTGGGTTCAAGGTGTAGCACAGCTATGGCTGTGGCCATCAAGGCCAGCAGGCGTACCTCCTCCATGAGTGCTTTCTTCTCCTGCTGGCTCTTCACTGCCACCATCATGCTCTCATCCACCATGCGGTTTGCCTCAGCCAGCTTGGCCTTGGCGTCAGCCTCCAGCTTGGCTAGCTCCGCCTCTCGCGCGGCCAGCGCGCTGGATGACGCAGCAACCGCACTGCACGGAGTAGGCAAGCACAGGTCCAGGGCACATGCCCCTATGATGAGCAGCAGGCCCTCAGTGACGTGCTGAAACTGTCAGAATCCAGCAGCCCCAGATGCACTTGCTCATACACAACACATGCGCGGACCAGCGCTGGCATGCATGGCGAAAAGCAGCCATTACCAAGTGCTGTCTATACAGTGTACAGTCGGCTGTGCACACACCCTGGTGCAGGGCCGTTGGCCTGCAGCTCCTCCAGCTCAGCCTCCAGTTCTTCAATGCGAGCCTGGTACTCTTTTTCCACCTTCGCCAGCTCAGCGCGGTGCTGCTTCTCCATGTCTGACATCTGGGCAAACAGCGCGGTAGGGTCGTCCGCCTGCAGTGCACACGTGCCCAGCACTCGGGTCATGCTGAACACGAGCGTGCCCGAGCCCCCACTGCAATGTGACTGGCAGGCAGCTCATGCGGTGCCGCTGTCAACATCACATGCAGCCTGCAGCACGATGCACAGGCCCACCAGCCGTTGACACCATACCTCTTGAGCATCGCATTCGCCAAGGGCAGGCCGTCAGGGGCATTGCTTGGGTATGTTGCATGGAATGTGTGTGGCATGTGTGCTGATGCCTGGGGCCCGCCTTCAATCCAGGGTCACCTGGCATACCACCCATTGAGCAGGGGCCCTTGGTGGGCCCCTGCCACACCTAGCCAAGCAGCACACCAATGCAGGCGCACGCACATCAGCTAGCCGGTCCTCCAGGTCCTGGACCTGGTTCTTCAGTTTGCTCTCACGCTGCTGCGCCAGCTTGAGCTGCTCCTGGAGCCGCTCAATCTCCTGCAGCAGCGCCCAAACGGTGCACGGTAAAAAGACCATCACCACTGGCGCACGCAAACCCAGAGGACTTTGACCACTGCGGGCTTGCAACCATTGCAGACAGTGTTTTTGCAGCCTGGGCCAGCTCGCACCTGTCTGAGTTCAAGGTCACCACCACCTGCCGACGCGCCCTTGCGCATTGCAGCAATGGCTGTGGGTACCGTTGCCGCAGACGCTGCAGCGGCCAAGGCCTGCCCATCATCGTCACTGTCTGCCTGGGTCTTGCGCGCGGCCTTGGATGCCTTGCGGGTCAGCTTGTCCTCAAACGGCGCAGCCTTTTCTGAGAAAGCTGGCTCATCATCAAAGCCGGGATCCACGGGTGCTGGCTCCTGCAACACAACCCAACGCAGTTGCAAAGAACAACAATCAGCAATCATGTGAGTTGAAAGTAAGGTACAGGCCAGCCGCCGTCACTTCCAATCACACCAAAGCATGCCCAGAATCTGGCACAGAGGATTACATCGCCCATCCATGCATCCAGCATGGCTTGTGAATCCCCGCACCTTCTTTGCCTTGCTGCCTTTGTCCTTCTTGGTGGGTGCGGCAAATAACGCACTGCGCGCCGCGTCCTCATCCTCGTCCTCCTCTGGAGGTGGGGCTGCCTTGCTGGCCTTACTGCTGCCTCCCTTGTCCTTCTTTGCCGGGGCTGCAAAGAGGGCGTTGCGCGCTGCATCCTCATCGTCGTCCTCCGGAGGGGGAGGGGATGCTGCTGCCTTGCTCTTGCCCTTGCCCTTACTAGGCGCAGCGAAGAGCGCGTTGCGTGCCGCATCCTCATCGTCCACTGGTGGTGGTGCAGCTGCCTTGCTGGTGCTGCCCTTGTCTTTTGTCCCCTTTGCGGGTGCGCTGAACAGGGCTGCCCGCGCTGCATCCTCATTGATTGGTTCAGCTGCTGCCTTACTGGTGCCTGCCTTCGCACCTGCCTTGTCCTTGCCTGCCGCAGCCCCTTTTTTGGTGCCCCCAAACAGATCCGCCTTGAGGGTATCCAAGTCAGGTTCTGGCTCCTTTGGCTTGGGTGGCTCCTTAGGCACGGCTGGCTTGGGTGCTGGCTCTTCTTGCCCCTTCTTGGTCTGCAGTGCAAGCCCGTGCGATGTCGAGAGCAAGTTGGTTGCGTGCCGTGTGGCTGGCAGCCGCGATGAGTGCCATGCAAGGCACAGCTGTGGCAACTAAGGCAACAAAGCAGCAGATTGCATTCGTGGATTCTGCAAGCAGGCCACCCTGTAGGGAGCTTACCATCAGACCCATAAGGCCCTTGATCTTTGTTTTCTTCTCCTCCTCCTTGGGCATACCTTGTGGCCGAGCATCCTCCTCCTCATCCTGCAGGCACCGCAAGCGGCAGTGCAGGAAGCCAGGACAGATCAAGAAACATGGCAACTGAGCCAAACACATCCCCAGTACACCACATGCTATGAGCTTATGGTGACAGTGCGCTGGGACCCCATGCTCTGCTGTTCTGTACGCACCAGCTCCGAGTCGACTGATGATATGTCATCGTCCCAAGTTGGACGTACTGGCTTCTTAGATGTGGACGCGCCGCCAGATGCCTTCCGGTCAAAATCTGGCCCTGACCCGCCCTTCTTGGGACGAAGCGGCTGGATCTCATCCGCCCCACCGCTCCTTGACTTGGATGATGCTCGCCCACGGGTGTCCTCCTCTGCTTCTGACTCGGACTCCTCTTGCGTTGTGGGTAGTGCCTGTGGCCGCTTGGACGATTTGCTGGGTTTGCTCGTGGCTGTATCTGACTTCCCCTTGCCCTTGCCCTTGACCTCTGGTGAATCGTCAAAGCCTGCATGCGCCATACAATGGATGCACACAGGATCAGTTTGATTGCAGCCTTGGACTGCAGCCAACAGCCTGCCCAAGCACACCACAAATAAGCCGTGGCGATGAAACAAACCCACCAGCAATCCATGGGAAGCAAGGCATCCTGCTCACCGTCCAGGTTCTGATCAGGCGCATCGCCTCCCTCGGACGTCAGGCCTGTAAGGCCAGACACCTCGGTCATACCGTCCTCTGACATCTCGCCCAGGTGCGTGGTTGTGATGACCAGCTTGACGTAGCCTGTCGTGGAGTGCCCAACCTTGAATGCTATGGGCAGCACGTCATTCTGCGTGTTGGTCTCATCCCCCACGTAGCGTGCGAGGTTGATGTTGGCCTTCCCAATGGTCATGATGTTGTCGCCCGCCACGCCCTGCGGTACCTGAACCTTGATTTGGTACTCCTGTGGGCGTGTTGTAGCCGATGACGCGAAGCGATGGCGTCAGCAGTATCCCAGCTGCGCCGTCTTTGAGCACGTGTCGCGCCAAACGGGTTCAAGACGACTTGAACGCACCTTTGACTCGTAGTCACCGTTCTTGTCTTTGTGCACACTGGTCACCTGGGTCAACGTCTGCTTGAATTGGGCGACGCCTGTGCGTGTTTGGTGGCAAGGGACACCAAGGGTCGTGTCATGCAGTGCCATGCAGGATTGGTGCCCATGATGCAAGTCAGGGGGAGTCACAGGGATTCTGCCCAGCTCATCCACCCAGGACCCACCTCCGCGCACGTCCTTGGTGTTTGTGATTTGGATTTTGGCGCTGCGCGCCCAGACTACGCGACATTTGCGAACAGCCTGGGGCAGGTTGTCTACCTGCACCACCTGCAGGTCGAACTTGACCCTCACGCTGCCCCCTTTGCCACCACCAAATGCCTTGCCCAGCTTCCTGAACATTGGAGCTGTGGCTGTCTCAGCCCTGGAGCTGCTGCTCAACTATTGATCGGGGGAAGCTTCATCGCAGTGTGAAAACCAAAATCCATGCCAAGGTCGTGGTGTTCGTGTTGCTCAATTCAGGCAGCTCACTGCGTGCAAAGTGTTGGTAGCTGGCAACTAACAATGAAACGGCCTGACAATCAAGGTGCAAGGAGCTGCAGTTGATATCAACAATGCATGCAATATCTGGAATCGAACCAGAAGTCAACGCCCTGAGTGTAATCCTCACACCGAAGAAAATACTTTTGGCACTCGCGTTCGTTTCGCCCCAGGTGAAAACTATTAGCCATGCGCACTTTATGTGCAGTCCTGCTGGCCGGGTGCGCACTGTGCGCCCTGGGGTCCAGCGATCTGCATGGACTCACGTCGCCGCTGCTGATGTGGACTGGCAGCAACCAACAGGGCGCGTTAGTGAACTACCAGGTGTGCACATGGGAGCTTCCATGCACTGCATGGAGGTCTAGCACAACACTCGGTGTGCATGAGTGCGCAGTTCGCAGACGATGAGCACCGTTGCTCAACGTATAGCTGACGATGATGGCGTTGAGCGTGCAGGTTGCGGACACGCTCAAGCTGCTGGGTGCTCTCACCTCTGGTAGCGTGGAGCAGCTGAACAGCCAGATTGGCTCCAGGCTTGCAGAGCAGCTCTCGGGGTCGGCATCGCAGAAGTTGGTGGTTTATGTGGGCAGCCAGGTGGGTTCGGGCCACACGACCTGATGTTGGAGCATGGAATGAAACGCAGTTGGACGCGTCGGTGCTTAACTTGATGCTGTCCATCAATTTCGCCTGCAGTTGGATGCAGCTGCGATGCGGAAGGGTGCCATCCAGGGTTCCCTTGCACATCTGGGCGAGCTGAACGCACCAGTGTATCTGCCTTACTCCAAATTCGAGGTACAGTGGGCCTGCTGCTGGTCCTGCATGCATGTACTTCAGCATGGACCTCAATCGTGCATGGGGGTGCAAGCATGCATGGTGCCCATGGAACTATGCTCAGCACGCCTTGCCCTGCACAAACCCTGCTGGATTGCAGGGTGCCTCCCTTACAGAGGGCATCAGCTCTGTGTTCGAGGAGGCATCTGTGGTGTTCAAGGTGCGGGCGAGGCGCACGTGTGCAGCCACAGCAGGCGCACTGCTGCAGCGCTTGCGGGGCGAGTGGCTTGCTGTGTGGGACTGGGCTGTGCTGCCAGTGCAATGGCGATGTCCAGCTGCTCGCCACCGCATGATCATTGGCATCGCTGGACACTGCCCCAATGCGCATGTGCTGCTCGCCTGCACCACAGGCCGTGGGCTGTGGTGCTACTGTGGATGGCAGCCTGGGTGAGGCGGTCAAGTCCGCTCTTGAGCAGGGCGGTGAGGAGCTGCGTGCTCTGATCGTGTGCGGCACGCGCGCTGCGGAGCAGAGCACTGCGGCGCTGCAGGCCGAGGTGGCTGAGCTGACGGAGGTGCAGGCGGCCGTGGCCCGGGCAGAGCCCAACGCGCGCCTTGTGTACACCGCGCAGGCGCAGCGTGCTGCGGGGGGCCAGCGCCGCAGCCTGCTCGTCTACGAGGGCTTCGGGCCATACCAGAAGTGTGGGCCGCTGTGCCAGGTGCGCAGCAGGGGCACAGGGTGGGGGCTGCGACATGCAGGCAGCACGCTGCACGCTGCACAGCACCACAGGCCAGGGGTATGTCAGCTATGCAATGCATGCAAGGGTTGATCGGGCACGTCAGTTTGCTGGGGCGGCACGCTGGTGACCGAGCAGCCTCATGTTGCAGCAGGCTGCTCATGCTCGCACGCTGGGCATGGCAGCACGCGCAATCATGGTCGCATGCGCAAAAGCATGCGGTGCATCCTGGTGCCGGTGCTGGCTGTGGCTCCATGACATGGCTGGCTTTGTGCGGTCGTGTTGTCCTGCAGACCCAGGTGCGGTGGCTGGAGGGAATGCTGGCGGTACTCTTCATGGCGCTGGCAACATGTGCTGGTGGGTTGTGGGCAGGGCCTACTGTAGCTGCCCCGAGGTTGTGCTGCTGTGATGCGTGCCGGCACCAGGCAACTTTCTGGGATCTGGCCTTGACACTGGACGGAACACAGGCTCAGAAGCGCCCCTAATTATCAGCTCGTTATTATAGCTCAATCCTGTAGACTGCCCATTCGTGCGCTTGGTTTGGCCCCAGCTGGAGGATGTGCACCGAGGGTCGGAAGCCTACATTACTGCTCTACACGCCACCGCTGGCCACTGACATGCTGTGGCTTGCTGCAACTCCCGCCCGCAGGCATGACGTGCCTGCACCTGCTGAATGGCCCCAGCCGTTTTGAGACCCAGAAGGAGGGCTCTGCACAGTAAGCCACCAAAGCAGACACGAAACGCGACACAACGGGGCCAGCAGCAGTCATGGACTGCGACCGCGGCCAGCTGGTACAGAGCGGGATTTCTTTTCGCACATGCCGGGGTTATTGCTTCGCGTGCACGTGCTGAGGAGGGTGTGTGTGCCGGGTGTATGTGGGGGGGGGAGGGGGGTGCCTCATATGGGGTTGGGGGCTGGGGCCCTGCGTGCGAGAGTGATACGAATTCTTGGGACAAGGGGATTTGTGCACTGGCCAGCAGCATAGCTGAGAGGCGTGAGCTAGCGTCAGCAAGCCAAGCTGTGTGAGCTGGCTTGCAGAACAGGAATCCGGTGGTGCGACGCCATTTAAACACACAGTTACACACCGCTCCTTTTCTTAGCCACTTAAGACCCAGCCATGTCACATGTCATTCAGCTGTGTGCACCTGCATCGTCTGTATCATCTGTCTGCCTGTGGAGGTGCAAGAGCTGGTGAATGGTGGGTGCTAGAGTGGGGTCATCGCCATGCACGCTGAGCGATGCGGCCAGAGCAGCTGCAGCAATCTTGAGATACTTGGCACCCCCTTCTGGCAGCTGATCACCTGCGTGTGGGCGTGAGTCTGTGAGTTGATGCCCGAGGTCAGAACATCACAAGCTGCCAAGCAGGAAGTGCAGCACAGGGGCAGAGGTAGAGCCTGCAGCCTATGTGATGGCTTGTGCGCGCGCATGTGAACTGCACCAGCATGGGCATCGCTGTATTCATCATGCAGTCCATGCCAATAGGCTCATGCAATGGGCTCATGCACAAACTCATGCATCACGTACCTGCATGGTCATGCATCCTGATAAGTCGGGCCCCCAGATCTGCAAGGGCAGAGGTGCCTGCAAAAACTGCACCAGCTTCCGCTGTCATTGGATGTGCCTTCATCTCACGCAGACCACGGGCCAGGACATACAGCACCCCCTCTCTCAGCTGCATGCAAGAGCAGGGGGCACAAGGGGTTGGCTCGCAAGAAATGGCTGAGGTGACACAGCACCAGTTTGGCATGGCAGTTCCAGCACAATTGAAACAAGTGGGTGGCAGGCTCCAGCACGCATGATAGAAACGATTCCCAACTCTCATGTCCCAGCAGAACAAGTAGTAGAACGACGGGCGGATCGCCTTAGTGATGACATGATCAGTTCCAGGCCAGCACTCACGTGGCTTTGCCTGTGATCCAGCTCCGCCATCATGTCCAGCAGCCCATGCAACCGCTGTGGGCCATGGCTGCCTGCCACAAGCGCGCGCGCAACACTGGGCAGCACTGCAGTGTCACTCGCCGGTTCACTGCCTGCACCGCCACTGCTGCTGGGCTCCTCGGGTGCTCCTTGTGAATGAAAGGTCGCCCCGGCTCCTGCTCCTGCTGCTGCTGCTGCTGCTCCTGCTGCTGCTCCTGCTCCTGCTGCTGCTGCTGCTGCTGCTGCTGCTGCTGCTGCTGCTGCTGCTGCTGCTGCTGCTGCTGCTGGTGGTGCTGCACTGTTGGCACCCTGCTGCAGTGCAGCATCCAGGTCTACCAGGCCAACAACCAGGCTCTCAGCCACTGCTGGCCCTGGCTCTGCTTGCAGCAAGTCCACCAGCGCGCCCACCAGGTGCCCTGTCAGCACACAATCCTCAAACAGCCCCTGCCGCCCTGGCTCGCTCGCACACAGCACCTCCAAGCATCTCAGCACAGCATCCAGCCCTTCCTCCGAGACCTCAAGTTGTGGGACGTCACCCTCGGCGTCCCCTGCAGCTGGCCCTGCTGCTGTGTGCTGGACGGCTCTTGGCTGTGCTGCGGCAGCTTCTGGCATGATTGGAACCGCGTGTGCCTGCAGGTCAGGCGCGCAGGGCACCCGTGCACCGTGTTCAACAGTACAAATGCAGCGTTCGACTGGCGGTTCACGGCTTGGGTCTGCTGCGTCGGTCCTGCAGGACTAATGCTGAGACACGCCACACACAGGCCAGGACATCTGCAGCAGGTGAGGTGCTGGAGGCGAGGGTGAGAGACAAGGCAAGGCAGAGCCATGCTGTGCCTCAGCTGCTTTCCGTGCTCCAGTCCCTTCAGCTGCGCACCTTGAGCCACTGCTGCAGCACACTCAGCAACGTGCGCAGCACGCCCGCCTGCAGCAACAGGCTTGTTGCGCTGCCATGCTGTCGGTGTCGCTGTTCCTGTGGGGCCAGCCCTTCTTGGGCACCTGCTGCCTGCCCAGCATTTGCCTCATCGTTCTGTGCTGATTGCCTTCTCTCATCCGCAGCCAGGATGGCAACTGCCAAGTCCAGAGCGCGTGCATGCAATAGGGGCTCAAAAGTGTTTTCAGCGATCTCCAGGAGCCGGGCACATGCTGCTGCATCAGCCCACAGCGACAGCCACGAGCCACTCCCTGGCTTGCGCAGCGCTACGCTGCCCAACCGACACAGCTCCGTGAGGGTGGGTGCGTGCAGCTGCATGTGCAGTGCAGCCATGACCGCGTCCAGCAGCAGCGGGCGCGCAGCAATCGCAG
Organism: Chlamydomonas applanata; assembly: GCA_001662365.1. Lineage (NCBI taxonomy): Eukaryota > Viridiplantae > Chlorophyta > Chlorophyceae > Chlamydomonadales > Chlamydomonadaceae > Chlamydomonas > Chlamydomonas applanata. The sequence goes on along the minus strand of BDCZ01000464.1, from coordinate 18,038 downwards.
AGGCGCAGGAGTCCACAGTGACCAGGTTGGCCAAGATGCCCATGCAGATCTCTGCAGTGCGTGCGCTGCACTCAGGTGCATCTGCAGCAACGTCACTCAGGCCCTGTGCGAGCAGAGCCTCCAGCACATCCAGCACCAGCCCGTGTTCAACCATGACAACCGCCATGGAGGGGCCCGCTGCATGCATGCACAATTGCACATCACCAGCACAAGGATGTTTTCAGAGGGTGAGCCATGCGGGTCCTTGCTGCATACAGGGAACTGGCAAGATTTGTAGAAACGTGATGACGAAATTCAGATCATCGTTACCAGACAGATCCCACAGGAGGGTTCCATGCTCTTCTGCGGTCTGACTATCATCGCCATGGCATGCGTGCAGGAAGGACCGTATCAAGGAAATCACATGCGATGAGTCCAACGAGGTGGCGTCGTGAGCATCGACGTTTGCAGCCATTTATAGTGAGAGTACATTCATCTGAAGCTTACAATTTATCCGACCAAGTCCAGCGTCCGCCAGTCTGACCTTTGGTCACTCACACGACAGAGCGCCCAGGTGTGCGATAAGTGAAGTGGCGGTCCTTTGCTCACCTGCTCACCTGTGGGACAGCATGCTGTGTACATCCTACCTTGGAACAGGCCGCTGATGGGGCGCATGTGTGGGGAATGCTGCCATGTGGGTGTGCAGGTGCGGGTGGCGCCATAGCACACTTATCATGTGCGGCACTGCTGGTTGTGCGCACGCAGGGAGTGGAACAGTGCGGGCAGGTCAGGCAGAGAGGAGGCAGCCCTGAGGCACAGGCCGCGGCAGGCAGGCAGCGGCAGGGCAGACGCAAAGCCTGCGTCGGCGTGAGCACTGAGCAGTGTGGTTGGGGTGGCTGACCGTACCGCCACTGCAGGTGCACCTACCTGGTGTGACCAGCTGCCAGTCGACAGGCTAATGTAACAACAACAACATAACAACAACAACAACGACCAGCTGCCAGCCAACAGCATAAACCTACAACATGCAAGTGGTTTATGCTTCTTTGGTTCATTAGCCTGCGGCTGGTGCCGGCGGGGCTCTGCTGCAGGTCTGAACAGCAGCATTGGATGAGCCACTCCAGCCACAGCAAACTGGTGCATGCAGTGATGGCAACACTGCATTCAATAAGGGCAGGCTGATGTGCTCGCAGCTACTTTGCAACTGAAGCTGGACTGCTGGCCCTGTGCTGTTGCCAGTTGCGATCTTCAAGCTGATGCAGTGCTACCCCAGGTGCCCTTCCTCCTCACAGCGATTATCAAATGCCGTGGCAATGCGTCACATTTACACAACCATGTGAGCAGAAAGAATCAACGGCCATGGAATAGCTGAGGAACAGGGGCCAGTACTACAGGCGCATCCATCCTTTGCAGTCACACACCCGCGACAAAAATCAGGTCAGTTGTTCCAAATGCTTGAAGCATCCAAATGAAAAATGCATGGCACGTGCATGCCATGCGTGTGACCAGTGATGCGCCACTGTTATCATGGCTATTCCACGCCCACATACAACTCACTTATGCTTATCTCAAAGCCATTCGTCATATCTGAGAGCAAAGCAAGCTGTGCCTTGATGAAGGCAACTGTGAACTGTCAAATCATTTCATAGTCAGTGTGTGGCCCACGGCATCTGCCGCAAGGGTCTCATCCATGGCATCTATTGAGAAGCACAAACACAGTCGTTGACAGGCCCAGCTGGT